>JAOPUG010000105.1:9064792-9080885 GCA_027564375.1 Micropterix facetella
AATAATTAAATTGGAAAAAACTAAATATAATTACAATTTTATGAGTTTTATTGCAAAATTTGTATACTCTGACATGTGTTTAGTTTATTTAAAACGTTCCTCGTCTTATTAACTTTGCGATTAAATACATAGGCTACATTTGACGAGCAATGATTTAAATAGGTAAAATATTAAGACCAATAAAAGCATTTCCTTAATTTTCACCGACTTCCACTACTTAGATCTCATAGTATTTAATAGTTTTACACGATGTGAGATCTTAAATGCACTTTAGACCTTTACTTAACAATAATTATATAAATTCGTCTTAAATAATTCTTTATGTTGCAGCAAAAGTGAGTTCCGACCTTTAACATTAATATCATTATTGTTCTTGCTTTACATCTAGGAATTAAGACTGATGTGCCAACAATTCGCGACATCTATCCTAGACCATGCAAGGACGTCTACAGAACTGGAAATAATGCTGAACTATAATCCAGTAGAAATCGAGTGCTGGGAACCAGGAGAAAGGCAAACGTTAGACAGGCTGAAGTTGGCGATTAAATACAAACAGAAAATGGTAAATAGGTACTGTTTTTCTCTAAAATTACATAAGAGTAGCCTAAAACCTACATATATTTTCAAAAACTTCACTACAGCTGTTTTTGAAAAAAAAAGGATAAAATATATTTTTTGTTAAAATATTAAATATATATTAGGTCTTTACCTATGAAATTGACGAATCTCAATACTGACAAATTAGAACTCAAATATCTAGCGTTTGTTTTATGATATAAAATTCAAATTAAAGCTAGTGGTTATGTTTCGAAATTAGTTATTCATTTTTTTCGCGTCATTTGATTTTGATCTAACATCGTTCTATTCAAGACAATGGAAAAGTTAGAATATCGCGTTATTTTCGAATATGAGTTCAGCCGTGGCCCCAGCGCTGCAGATGCAGCTTGAAGAATTAATATTTTTTTCGGGCTAGCCACCACTAACGAACACACGGTGCATTTTTGGTTCCAATATTTCCGTTCTGGAAATTTTGATTTAAAGAACGAGCCCCGTGGACGATCAGAAACGCAAGTCGATAATGAAGAATTAAAAACGATAGTGGAAGCGGAACCATCACAAACCGCGTCAGAGATAGCAGCAGCCTTCGGTGTAAGTGAAAAAATAATCTTAATTCATTTGCGGCAAATTAGAAAAGTCAAAAAACTCGAAAAGTGGGTACCACATGAATTGAGTGAAGCCCATCAGCAAACACACTCGAGCTTACTATGACAACACCGCACAACAGACGGTCGCCAAATAGAGGAGCTGCGGTTTGAAACTCTCCGTCACCTACCGTACTCTCCAGACCTTGCTTCAACTGATTTCCACTTTTTTCGGAATTTAGACAACTTTTTGTTTGAAGAAAAAAAATCAATTCCTATGAGGCAGTCATAACCCTCTTCAAGGAATTCATTGATTCTCGCTCCCAAAATGTTTTTAGCAAAGGAATCAATGAACTTCCCATAAAATAGCAGAAGTGCATCGATAACATTGGTACATACTTCAATTGATTAAATTTATTATTTCGAAAATCACTATTAAGTTTTATTCTTCCATGGGAATAAACGATTATATGTAACATTTCATACCTATGGCAGAAATGGGAGCTGCTATACAAATGGGCCTTTTGACATGTTTGTGCGCACGATAACTCAAGAACGCGTCGTCCGATTTCAACAATCTTTCGCCAATATGTTTAATTCATCAATGGAACGAAACCATTAGATTTGGGATTTCATACCTGCAATCGAAATGGGAGCTGCCATACAAATGAACCTCTGTGATATGTTTGTGCGGTCGACAATTCATGGACGCGTTGTCCGATTTCAAACATCCTTGCACCAGTACCTAGGTTTCATTCGTCAATGGGAATATTTTTAGATCCAGAGTTCGGTACCTGCCATTGTACTGGGAACTGCCATACAAACGAACCGCTTTGAAGTGACATTTTTAGCTGTGGCTTGTTCGATTTCAAAAAATCTTTCGCCAGTGGATTTAATTCATCAATGGAACTAAATGATTAGATTTGGGGTTTCGTACCTGCGATCGAAATGGGAGCTGCCATACAAATGGACCTCTTCGATATGTTTGTGCGTTCGAGAATTCGTGGACGCGTTGTCCAATTTCAAAAATCTTTGCGCTGATAGGTTTTATTCGTCAATGGAAAAACTTTTAGATTCAGAGTTCGGTACCTGCCATGGCAATGGGAGCTGCCATACAAACGAACCTCTTTCAAGTGACATTTTTAGCTATGCCTTGTTTGATTTCAAAAAATCTTTCGCCAATAAGTTTAGTCGTCAAAGAATTAATAGATTTAGGGCTACGTACGTAGAGTTTAAAAAATATCGTATTATCATAAAAAACTTACTTTTCAACAATATCGTACTTTCATATAATATCGTACGTAAAAGAATATCGATCGAGAAAACATATTTTTGGGGACTTTTAGGACAATGTTTTTTGCTATATATTTTTGCTTTAGTTTCCCCTATTGAGCCAGGAAGCAGAGCAGGCAGGGACGCGCTGCGCTGGCTCGTAAACAATTGCGAAGCCTGTTACGCGAGACGAAGTCTGGCGTAGGTCTAGTCTATTATGATAGTGATTTTATAATTTTTCGTTTCAGTTCAGTACAAAAAGGAAGATGGAACATGGTTGGTGAGACTTGTGGCGGTGAGGTGGTGGTCTGGCTGTCTGTCGGACCATGTTTCATAACAAAAACCACTTTCTTAATAGCCAAACTTGCACTTAATCGACCTTATTCATATTTTATATTATTTACTTTTATTTTCTAATAACTAAACAACATGAGCGACGAAGCAAGCGATAGATGTTCTTTGTCTTTCATAAACTAGCCGACTATTGGACCATAGATAGATGAAATGTTGTATATTTTAGTGTGCGAGATTAGGTACTCGATTGAAAAGTATTTTCTAATTTCAGTTTGTGGCTCATCCGAATGTGCAGCAACTTCTAGCTGCAATATGGTATGAAGGTACCAAGAATTTCTTTATTTCTATTATTTTATAATTTTTAAAGACTACTTTTAAACTGGGCTTCAATCAGCCTAATTATATAGTTATTTTAGGTATTTATTTAAATAATGCTTCTTAAATAATGCTTCGTATATATCTTATATTGTCATGCAATCGTCACATTATAAATTTTAACATATATAATCAATTACATTATGCGGCATTACATCACTACATTACACTATATATTTACAGATGGAATAAAATATACTACATTATATCACTACATTATATATTTACAGATGGAATAAAATATTACAATAAAAAACTAAATTAAATAACGCTACAAAATTTGTTTATAGAATAGAAGCATTGACTTAAGGCGACGATATATAAAATTTCGACCATTACATTTTATGGAAATTTTTGAACCGTTGTAGTGAATTAACTGATTATGTTAGACAACTGAAAAAAAGTCACAATTCACAGAACCATTCTTAAGTAAATAGTTTTTTCAGATCTTTCGAAAAAGTTTGGAAAATAATAAAGAGTCTGGGAGCTATACAAGAAATTTTACTTTTAGAGTATTTTTTGAACCTTCGCTAACATTAAAAGCATTTTATCAGTAGTGTAAAGTATATGACAGAAGTATATCGCAGAATTAGAAAAAAATAGTTTTGCTTGATAAAAAATATATAAAACATGCAAGTTTCGTCCATATTCACTATTAAATATCACTTATTACTGCATTGTTTTTTACTCTGGTATTTTTTTACATAAACTATATAAGCACATTAAACTTGCAGTACTATCGTTTTTTTAAATAAAATATTAGTGTATTTTTAAATTATTATTTTCTATAGCACGTTTCTATACATTTTTTTAACAAATGCGCCGAGCCGTCGTCGTTCGGCGAATTTATATGAGATGTTTTTATGAGATATGTATGAGATTTTTTCTATACATCGTCGCTTTAACAGGTTTCATTTTATTTTTTCCTTGAATATCTAAACTGATTTCGCCTCCCTGATGTCAGCAATCAGTCTGTAAAAAAAGACCCCAGTAATCCGATTTGACTAAGTCTGACTAAGAGAATCGCTGTGTCTTGTAAGATAACAGTTTACGCTGTTAGTTTTTTAAAAACTGTAATATAAGCCCGTTCATAACTGGCTGTTTGTCGGAATATGTTTTATTTGCCGATTTATGAGCCGGGTTTTGATTTAAGCTTATTAATGATGTCAACGAATTATATTTAGGTAACTAATATTCTCCATTTTGATTTTTTCATTTCGCCTAACATTTATGCCATTATATTGAGAGTTATATAATTACGACTACATTATTTTCTTCTGATAATTAATTATATTTTGTATTTTTAGGACCATATTATTTCCTATTTAATGAATTGTCATTGATAATTTTCACGTCGAAATGTTCTAAAGTAATTTGTAGTTTTTTTTACTATATTATTTCAATTCATTATTAGACTTTATAATTTTAAAAGTCTAATACAAAAACTTTTAAATATCTAATACTAAACAGACTAGTCAAAACCTTTTAGTATCTGTTTTTAAAATTATTTTGACCTTAAGCGGCTATCTACTAAAATTTATCAATTCGTTAATCAATCGATCGATTAGGACATCAATCGTTAGGCAATCAATGGTTTGTTCTTTAGATTTCAAAATCATATTCTATAATAAAATGTATTCAAAGTAGTGTGTACAAGTATTGTGTCTAAGGACTATATCTATGGTTTTAAAGACAATAAACCTCATTTGATTTGGGTTGAGGTGCCTATTACCAACCCAATTATATGTATGAAGTCACAACCGCCAAAATCTGGACATCCTTATCTATGTTCAGACACTTCTCAATTGTCTAACAACGAAATATACCGATATTATGACAATAAAACAAACTATGACACACGGGATAAACGATACAATCGGCTTGTGTTGGAGATGTAAAATTAATAGCAGTGGTTTGTTCAAACGATGCAATTACAGCTTCGCAAATTAAAATTGTTGAATTTATCACTAGGTCTTCCAGGATTTCGCCGCAAGGGAATGGTCGGACAGTGCGTTCAGGTAGCCAAATTAGGAATGATGTTTCCAATTTACAGCACCATCTACATGATGGCCCCCAACTCAGAGATGGGCAAGTTCATGAAAAAACCTTTCGTCAAATTCATCTGCCATAGCTCTTCCTACGCATTTTTTCTTAGTAAGTATATTAATTGATTGATTGATTTATTTATTTCATATAATAGGAAATATAGGGCGGGATGTAAAGTATGAAATCGAAGACTATCGCGGTTGCTTGACATTATAAATAAGATAAGATGAATTTACCGCGTGAAGTTTATAGCACCCGATATTTCAGCGACGTTGCAACCGCCGTTGTCCAGGATAGACTGACGTGCCGTCAATTGTCATCCGTCGTTCTGCGAGTAGTCGGCAAACTGCTGCTGTTACTGTGCAGATTGTAACGGTGGTGGGAGCCGGGTTCAGCGCGCGAATTTCGACAATATGTCGTGCACACAACACTCACTGCATCTTGTGTTACGTTCTTGCGCTCGGCGATGGGCATTGAGAACATTTTAAGAAGAAGGTTCCACGCAGTAGAGAGTTTAAAACCGTCATCTCTGTTGAAGTTCGGGGTTCTGCGTATTTCAATGGCTTCCCGGCATGCGGGGAAAGTACAATTGTTTTTTGGACAGCACGATAGGGTTTTGAAACTGCACCCAGTGGTTGGGTCCGCTATCCAATATGTGTTCGCAGATTGCCGACTTTTCTCGCTGAACGTTTTTAACAGCTTTGATGTGTTCCATCAGTCGATTGGCTATGGGCCGTTTCGTTTGTCCAATGTAGACTAACCAACATTTGCATTCGACTTTATACACACCTGGAGTTTGCTGTGGTATTACGTCCGTTACAGGCCTCAGAGATCGAGCTATGTTTTGCGTCGGTTTGAAGATCTTTTTTTTCGATCAGGATGTAAAGTACCTGGCCTAGCAAGAAAATACTCAGTTTAACGTGATAAAATTATGCGTATTTTCCGGCGTAGTATCATTTAAGTTTTACATTCTTAATATATCTACGTTTCAAAGCAGTTATGGAAGATGATTTATTTTCCAAACCAAACCTTTTGTTTTTTTGCTGAATACTTTCCTGTAGCTTGTGTAAAAGATTAACATACTATTCACAAATTATAGTTTGACATTTGAAGAGGTAATTTATTATCAACATTCCCTTCGCATTCCAAGATACGGATGCCATCACTTTCCCAGCCGATTTTATAGCTTTAGCTTTCTTTGGAGCCAAACCCTAGATCCTGTCCACCATTTGGATTGAATTTTGGATTCTAGTGTATAGTGATGGACGTTCCATGTGTTGTTATAAATTGCCGCAAAAATCTGCTCTTAAAATTGTCCAGTGTTGAGAGTTTTGAATTCGAATTCTTTTTTGATTGAGAGTAAGCAAACGCGGCACGAAAGGTTCTTGTAGAGTTTTAATTGCTTGTGAAGGTGGTTAAATATTTTAGTAAAAATGTACATATGACTTAATTCAGTCGTATACATTTCCCTTTATTCATACTTCGTAAACTTTTCACAATATTATATATAGCCTGAGATTATATATTGGATTATTATTATTATTATCATTATAATTATAAAACATTGAACAGAAAAGAAAACCTTGTCTATATGTGCGCCTTCGATAGGCCGAAGGCGCACCTATGTTACGTCGCGTCGGCCTACGAGGGAGGCCGAAGTCTTACAATCGCGCGAACAATGTAACGACATTAAATGGTCTGAAAAGACTTTTCTCAATGTTTCACATCCAGACAGACAGGCATAAGTTTTTTTGTGGTTTAGATGGACTCTAGGAGATGAAATTAAAACGTCCAAATGTCCTAGAGTCTATTTTAACCAGGAAAGGGTTTGTGTCTGTATGACTAGATGAATGAATGTTACTATGAACAATAACGCGAGTAAACTACGTCAATTTTCAAATTTTCTTTCACCAATCGATAGTTATGGGCAATACGCAGAGCCTAATTGATTTTGGGGTCGGTACGACCTAATTATATTTATTGATAGTATTTATCTAACTTAATGACGATCGGCCGATACAGGAACCACCTGGTCTTGGTGCTTTGGTCACGAATTATTATTCGACTCGGTCGCTAGATGGCGTCAAAAACTCCGATTTTTTCAGAATTCAAAAATCACATCTGAACATCTTAATATATGTATTAAAAATACTTAAAAGAAAATAATCATATAGGCCAAAGTTTGAGCAGATCTTGGGTTTTCACCCTGCCAAGTTTTCTTATTATTTTTAAAATAGGTACTTTTTCATTTAATTACTAAAATACTTTTTTAGTTTTTTAATACTTGAAATTAGGGATTCGTAATATTTTGTTACAAATCGTAACCCTTTTGTATTTTTGGAGGCATGGCTGTGACGACACTTCTTACTATATATCCAATAATATATTATGCAAATGATATGTCCAAAATTATCGTTTATTTCGCGTCCATTAAATCGTTTTCTTTTATACATTTTTATAGCCTAGGTACACCTACGTTACTCATATTCTATCAATATACATAAACTAGATATGACCACATGCTGCTATTTAACCCTTACATAACTAGGAATAAATTTATTTAAATTTATAATAATATAAGGTATTTAATATTAATTAAGAATTATATATAATAGTATAATTATCAGCTAACGCTCATCCGATTTGGTAGGTGAGTGCTGTCAAAAGGGGTAACTACAATGTATGGCTACAAATTTACTTTCGGATGTTTTACAATGTATTGCTTTGAAGAGATTGGATTCTGTCAAAGGCCTGAACAATGTGAGGTTTATTGTCCAGCCTTTACTTTTGAAGCCAAAGAATTTATCTGGCGCTTGAACGATGTCGTTTTATTTTTCGGTATTTATTTCTAATAATCAATAGATCCTATATTCGTTCTTCAGCATTGCTTGGCTTAGCATCCCAGCGTGCAGAATACATGGTGCTGGAATGGTTTGGAACACCATGGATGTTAACTGTCCTGGAAACCTGGAAACGGCGGGAGCGAGGAGCCCTTCCGGGAGTGATAGAGTTCGCTGTCATCATCTACGTTATCAGTGAGTTTGATCAGAATCTTGGATTTCTCTAATTTTAATGTTTAACTGAGGAGCGTCCCTATGTTCCATATTATATAATACGCCTCACGCTATAGTGGCATCTGACAAAATACTTGAAAATTTGCCAGTTTACGCGCCGGTTAACTATACAGCGATGCGCAATCACTAGCTGCTCAGAGAGCCAGTACACCGTACAAATATTATAATTGATAGACCGATTGGTAGACCGATCAAAATATTGAACAGTCCTCTTTCCGAAATTGACATTTTTAACACTTCTCTGTGGAAATTGAAGAAAGACCTGCCTCTGCAGTTAAACATAGTGTAATATGACAACGACTGCCAGTTTTAAAAACGATATAAAATATATTTTTTAAAGTTTTTTTGTAAATATTTATTTTAATATAGGTTATTAGTGTAAGTACGTAGCGCATTTACATTGCTTTTAAGCATACATGCCATAATGTTATGTTGCTTATATTTGTTTAAATAAATGAATTAAAAAACGAACCAATCCCTTAAGTGACACACATTCAAAAACGCTTATTTAAAGCAAAAGCAAAGGATCCACTATATTAACGTAGGCCATACTAAAAGTTTCTGTAACTGGCCATTTGCGTTAAAGATATTAAAAAAGTGTTCTGTTTGTCAAAATGGATGTCTTTGGCTGTAGAATACATTTTATTTTTAAGTTTGTCATTTTTTTTCCTTTTTGGGGCCATCTTGATAATTGCGTGTTTGTCTAACGATGGATTTACGTCGAGAAAGTTTTCGATGTATGAGTTTTTACGATTATCACTGTGGTTCAAGTCAATAATAAAGTTGCCAAAGGCTTCAATTAGCATTTGGTGGTGAGCCCTATCTCTTAGCTCTGTGTACTTCTGGTATAATGAATTCGAACGTGGACGTACTCATCTCCAAGACGAATCGCGCGAAGGCCGGTCGGCGACAGCGGTAACAGAAACTATCATTGGTGCTTTATGATAACTAATTCAATCGGATAAAAATACATATCAGCAAATTCGTTCAACATTGGCTAGAGTCTAGTGCAAGATATTTTGCATGTACACCTGAACATTCGGAAGCTTTGTTCGAGATGGATAATGCATGTATTTATTTGTTTCTTTATTGATATTCAAAGAAAACATTAACGTAACTTACTAGTTATATTATATAATTTTGTTTAAATGTATATAATTTTGACAATGCTTCGATAATAGGAATATACAGCTTACATATTTATAACATAGGTATAAAACGTCTTAATTATTATTTATTATTAAACGGAAGTTCGAAAATTACAGCGTGGTGTGATAATATCATAAAAAAATACTACGAAGGACAATCAATAGCAGTATATGTTGATATCGTAACAGCGGACGAAGGCTGGGTGTATTGTTACGAACCTGAAAGAAAGAGTCAATCCGCGCGAAGTGTTCCCCCAGATCCGCCGCACAACGGGTTCACCGGGTTAATCCCTCTTCGAGGAGTCTGCCGGAGTTGGGCCAGCCGCGATAAAAGAGTTAGCTATTAGGACCCGGATGCACATCCCCATTAGGATCCAATACAGTGCGGATCTTGCACTCAAAATTAGGATAAATTTGTAGGTATACGGTTCACTACCCCGGTAGCAACGGTAATAGCGTCCCGAGAAGCCATTGAGGAGACATATAAAGAAGACTGGATCAACTGCTTTTCCCATAGGTTTTAAAGAATGAAAAATTGTATAAATTGTCAAGGATACTTTAAAAAACAGTAAATTCAATAAAAACAATATAAATGTTTTACATTTTCTGAATCCATAAACTTTCCACTTTGGATTTAAGACCATTATTCGGTCAAACCCGAGGCGTGTCAACGAACTTTATCGCTATATCGCCCCGAGATGAGCGTAAGGAATTTGGACAATACATATCCGCAATCCTACGTTGCGTCCGCCCGCGAAAGTCTGACTCCTTACCACGAGGCACTAGGAATTTTTAAACCCAGTTGGCCATCCTCGTGCCCTCGCTCCCAAATTTAGATGGATTTCTCCATCCACCCGTTTGGTTTCGGGCTCGCAGTTGCTTGCGCGACTTCTACTTGGTGTGATAACGCGGTATTCCGTTACTCGGAAATATCTCGGACCCGTGGCGTCTTTTCCTCGGAAAGTCACCCGAAATCGGGTTGACAACAGGTCGTTTCTAAGTATAGGTGACACCAGGTCAACATCTACCCCCGCACCTTATGCAACTAGACTCCCCCGACTATTCAGCAGTTGAGCCTAATAATACATTAACCGTCCAGGGCCCCCTAAGGTGTTTTCCTAGGTCCGACTGCAAAGCTTGTTTCACCGGATTAGTCCCTCTGATCAGTGAGTCGGCCGACCGGTGTAACAGTCATATGACCCTAGCTGCACAGGCCCATTAGGTCCCAACCATAAACTTTCAGTATGGCCAAGTACCAATGCCACCTCAAGAAAAACCTAATGTAACCCGTTAGTCATTCAGAGAAGACATAGCTATCAAAACGTCATTCTGTTTCACAAAAAACAACGATTTCATGACAAAACATCTGTTTCACGAACAGACATCGTTTTCAATTAAAAAACATCTGTTTCACTAAAAACAAAATTCAGTGCACAAAAAACAAAGATCTTATCCAAGTTTATTTATCCAAAAACACTTTCATTTTTTTATTTTTTTGGTATTGAATGCCTACTTTAATTTTAATGTTTGGTCAACGAAACGTATCTTCAATATTTTAACGTGGAAACGTCTTATTCGGTCGTTGCAGTAGTGGCCGGTCGAACTTTCTTGTGTGATAAAATACCATCAGATTTGCTTCGCCATTACCTTCTACAGCGTTTCCCAAATGGTGGGTCGCGAGCCGGCACGGTGCCACAGATATAAAATACCAGGTCGCAATATTGTCTCCTAGTTGTTTAAACCAGTCATATTCGTAAATTTTCAAGTGGCGTGGCACGTCGTTCGGGCGGAGAGAGAGACGAGATGTTTTCGTCAGCGCAAATATCGCTTTACTGACGAGTGATCGACGTAAATCAGTCAACTTGCCTTGTCTAAGGCCCGTGGCGTCTACCGCTGGGCAATTATCCCTTCGCGGTGCCTCATGTGAGCTGGGCCTAATGAACTGGCTTTCTGTGTGTGGCGTCGCAGGGCTGAGCAACCTGCGGCATGTATCCGGCAAGACAAAGTATGAATCGTCCCACGGTTTCTATTTTACTTGCCCCGTTCGCACCGTTCCGCACCGTTGCTCGCTCAATTTGACCTAAGCGATCATTAAAAGAGTGTGTGTATTTCTGTGGTGATTAGTATTACCTACGGCAGAACAGGTCCTAGGTCACGAAGGGGAAGCATAAAAATAGCCGGGCCAGTGCAAAAATAGTTTGGGAAACGCTAACCTACGAGATTGATAACGCATAAGCAATGGTTGAGCCTACAACGTATAGGATAATGTGTGTACGTATTGTCGGGCAGGATGTGGTTTTCAGGTAACGTCATCGCGCGGCTGTGTCTAGTCAAAATACGTGTGATAGTCACGAATTATCTTTGTGTAGAAATTTAAGTCAGTGTAGTGCGGAAATACATTGAGCTAGGACGTTGGTTCTGGGGTCGTTATAAAGAGCTCGCTGAGCATCACTGAAACAATTGAAATAGTCGCCGGAATATAAATTAAAATTTATATTAAGTTGAAAATAATATAACAATTCAGAATGTCGTCTCATGTGACTCGTAAATGTGCTCGGAATTATAGAACACCCGATTTATAGGAAAGATCTTATTAAAAGGAATGAAATGAATTTAGGAAAAGCTGAAAAAAGTTAGCGGCAACGGCGAATTCCACTGCCGGCGCGCACACCGGGACCTTGCCCTCTACCATCGAAGCCACTTTAGTTTGTGCAAGTAATTAAAAAATAAAATAAATTTTATCCAAACAAATGACTATTATTTCCTTTCGTAAAACCTGCCCCAATTCTTTCGTTATAATAAGTAATCAAAGATACAATTACAAAACGAACTTTTCCAAAACTCTATTTATCCAAAAATACTTTTATTGGTGTATTTTATTTGAAACTGACAACTTTAATGGTAGTTTAAGGTCTACAGCAAATGTTTTTTATGTATTTTACTACTTTCGTTAATAATAATAAAATGGCAGATTTTTGTAGTTTTCTTAATTCTGTGATATTTTGAGTGAAAACGTCTTTCGTTGGAGCATAACTTTTCACTGGACGACTTCAATTTCTCTGCTCAGTTCGCATCTTAGATTACCTCAAGATTGCATGAAAGCACAATTCGTCAACGACGCAAGAATCACCTGTGTAACCCTTTCTGTTGTGGAGTTATTACTGATTTTTTGGTCATGTGGAGTGACTTTCAAGAATCCTATCCGCCCCCCCCCCCTCAACGGCTCGATGACGTAAGCACGCAAACATGAGATTAGTACAATTGTCTGATTTTAGAATACGGAGGCTACTTCGCTCTCCAACCCTCAGACCACGAAATATACGTCAATATTTATCGATAACAAAAGCGCCATTTCGCTAACTCTGGCGGGGTTTTTTAATAGGGTACATTTTTAAAGAAAACATCTAAAACGGAAAACCCAAATACTTCGGGCGCGTAATGAGAGCAAGGTCAAAATACAACATCTAGTTTTCGTGCAGCAACTTCGAGAGTAAAGATATACTCTGCGACAAATTTCTTGATCCCTCGCACACTAGCTCAAAAGTACCTACCCATATATTATAATCTAAACTCATCCAAAACTCCGCACGAGACAGAAAAACAATATTTCCGTGTGGAAGACTATAGCCGCTATACGACTATAGTCTTTCTACTTGGTTTAGGTGCATTAGTGTTTTTAATAAATGCAATACAAGTGACCTGGGCCTGTGTGCGAGGACTCAAAATCCGTGGCGGGACCTATAACGATCGCCAACTTATGATAGAAAACGGCACTACAAGGAAAAAGAAATTATTGTTGAATTAAAGAAGAATTTATAATTGACATTTTTATTTTGCACAGGTCTTATTTGGGGTGAAATTCGATCACTATGGTCTGGTGGCATTTTGGACTACGTCAACGACCTGTGGAATATAGTCGACTTCATTACCAATATATTCTTCCTAACGTGGATAGGCCTAAGGTTCTCGTCTTGGTTTGTCGTTCAAGTAAGTAGCCTCCTTAATTTTTTTATATAATGAATCCCTCCACTGAATTATAATGAATTTCACTGCGCTGTTATATGTCCAGTACATTGCCAGTACTAACGTTTCAAACAATTTAATGTTTTGATTAGGTAATATTGGGTTACCATAATTTACATCATCGACTCTTCAAGTTAAATGATACTGACTATCATTATTCTCCACTGATTTTAACTATTTTCATTTTATACTATTACTGATATTGTGTGTTTATTGTTAGACTAGAAAATAACCCCGTTAATAATGGGTTGATTGCTATGAATAAAGCTGGATTTTGATCTTAGTTTAGATAAATAAATCTTATTGCAGTGAATTGTGTGAAAAATCGCTCTATACTAAAATCGCCGATGACAGTACAATCAGCAACGCCTCTTTCTATAATCGCACAGATATATACATTTTCGGGGCCTCTTGGACCTGGCGTAAGTAAAAATAAGCAACGACGCCTTCGTTTGGGTTTTCCGGGTGCTTATCGGCGCCACTGATCAGGTAACCGTGTCGCGGCCAACTGATTGTGTTGCCGTCTGACTGCTTCGCGACACTGCTCACTATGACACGTATTTCGACATATCACGTGACCGAGCATTGTCAGTTACGATTTTTATTTGTCGCTGTCACTTGCGTCATGTTTTTTAATCGCTTAATACATAAGTCGGCAACGTTAACAAAGCCTGTAATGGAGGAGCGCGTCGGCATATTTTCGTCTCTATCATGCAGCTACATACCTCAGAGAGGTATATATATGCTAGAAAGAGGGCATGGAAAGTATTTTCATTTACAGAGTGTTGCCAGATGTATAATTTGGGGTTGGTGGAGTAACTAATTATATACGTTTTAAACGCTGAGAATATCAACTGGCAATGTTAGTAATCCGGAGGAAGCTCATAAAACAGGATATATTTAGCTCTTTCAAGCATCCACGCGCGGATGATGTTACAAAGCGAACGACGCGAAATTAATGTGCTAATAAATGGATAACTAGGAATGAATACACTAATGAATTACACATGGGACCCTTCCTTGTGAAAACTAATCTTCTTGGTACAACTTTCGACTCTATTCATGTACGTAAAATTCAAGTTTACGGTGCCGAAAAAAACAACTCACCTTATTTATTATATAGGATATTATTAATTTATTATTTTACGTTTTCGGCATTTATTTATTAAGATGGGTAGTACTAGTTTATTTCGAAGTAGTAGATTCCCGATCGATTCGGTGTGCCCTAGTATAATTATATCATTTGCATATCTTATTATTGTAGTAACACTATATCCCTGGGCGTAGAATTCAGCCCGAGTAGCAGAGTGGTCGGCCATTCTCCCATTTCATCATCATCCTTATTCTGTTGCAGAGAGACTACGATCGCGGTATAGACCCGTGGTATCCCCGAGAACGATGGGACCAATATGATCCCATGCTGCTTTCCGAGGGTGCCTTCGCAGCCGGTATGATCTTCAGCTTTCTCAAACTGGTCCACATCTTCTCCATCAACCCTCACCTTGGGCCCTTGCAGGTCTCACTCGGCAGAATGATTATCGACATTATCAAGTTCTTCTTTATCTACACTTTGGTTCTTTTCGCGTTCGGATGCGGTAAGTTGAGATTTACTTAGGGCGACTTGCACCAACGTATGTTATGAAATATAATCACGATTAAGAGCACTAACAATGGTTAAATCCCAAATTAATCTGCACCATATGCCGTTAAACTAACGTTTGTTTATTTCTTTAACTCAGCCAAGATCCCCAGTTGGCGTTCGCTAATTGGCCGTTAGCGAGAACTGTAGTTTTTTTATGGTTAGGCAGTGCATGCCTTGCTTTCAATTTTGTTATCGTTGTGGCTGTGTTTTATATTGTTATTGCTGTGACAGTTTAACATTGTTGACTCCACCCAAGGCAACCATCGCTAGCGGTTGCTCCTTGCAATAGCTATTCAGCAAAAAGCTTGAATAGTCGGTATTATAATCAAAAGCCATACCAACTTGAATATAAGAAATCGTAGCGAAATGGTCAATATAACAGACAAATTAGCACAACAAAACAATACATACACGAAAAACACCAAACTTCTCTCTTGCCTTGCTTTCTTGCTTGCTTGGTTGCGTGATTTCTAATTCTTGATTACGCATATATAATTAATAAACTTCTCATTCATAGGTCACACTGAAAGTTTCTGCACTGACCACTTATTACGCGTCATTTTAAAAATGCGTGCTGCATTACGATGGATTTATCTCGTGAATTTTTTTCGCTGTATGATTTTCTACGATTTCAAGTGTAATTTGATAACTCAGCGGAGCCTCACTCGGCTTCAAACTGCTTTTGGCATCCTTTTAAGACAATCTACACTGTTACACAAGTCACATTTTAAGACAATCTACACTGTTACACCCAAAAATACATAACATTGATATGGACAAAGTTAATATACTCACTAAACAAACGTATCCCTCGAAATATTGAGAAAAAACGCACAATTCATTTTTTCTTCCGAAATAACCTCTAAATCACTCCAGCTCGCTCGCGCTGTATAAGTCCGACTGAGAGGCGAGAACGAGCACAAACGTGGCGCCATCTATTCAATAGTTTTGAATTACGATAGGTGGGGCATTTTTGCGGACAGAGCGTTTTTTTCTGAATTACCTACCCTATATTAGACACATTGACGGAAAACAAATAAGAATTGATGTGGTCCATGGGTGTAGCCTGGTTGTGGT
>JAOPUG010000105.1:9115318-9127940 GCA_027564375.1 Micropterix facetella
AAATATATATAAAAAAAATTATAATAAATAAATAAACGCAGAGGGAAGGAAGGAGTAGAAGGAAGGAAAGGGATCAGAGAAGAAGGAGGAGGTCTTAGTAGGGTTGGTTATGTTATAGCTTTAGGTTTACAGCTCCTAGAGTCTGGCCTTGAACGTGGTGATGCTGGGGGCTCTTCTGACATTATTCTGCAAAGAATTCCAGAGTCGTGCAGCTTCCACGGAGAAGGAGTAGGAGAAAAAGTTGCTGCTGTGACCAGGGATGGATAACAGGTTATTACTCTCTGGTCTAAGGGGACGGTCGTGTGCCGATAAAGCCGTGAACCATTCGGCGAGATAAAGCAGCATGCCATTCGCGAGGATTCTACATATATAATAGGCAAAGAGTTCTAACCTGTCTCGATTCCCTGGTGGTAGGCAACTGCAGTCTACTTCGATATTTCGTGATATTGTTATATTTTCTGAGGCCATAAATGAAGCAGATACAGCCGTTCAGTAATTTTTCCACCTTAGTGGCCAGCTCTTCTGTGATATCGAGGAAGGCGGTGCGGTGTCGCCATAGTGAAGGAGTGGAATGGCAAAGATTGGCCGAGTGTCTCCAAGAAAGAAGAGAATTTTGAAGAAATATCATGTCGCATAACAAAAATGAAGCTATAATTTTATATGAATACTTAGATAAAGATTCAAAGCTTCATGAGACTAAAGTTCCAGTTAATAAATTTCTATTATTTTGAGAAATACATGGCATAATATCGATGAAAATGATCCATATTAGCTCGTTTTTGTCAAACAAAACGAGCAAATATTTATGAAAACGAACCAAATTGCATTTACGATTTTAAAATTGAGGACAAATGTCTCAATGCGACATATTAGGCTTTTCTTCAAAAAATAGTTTTTAATGGTTTCGTGAACTTCTTTCGGGACCAGAAGTATCATTTCAAAGAAATTGTAGAAAACAATACAACAATCATTGTTATAGCAGGTGCAAATTGTCAATGTTTTCAAAGTGTTACATCATTAACAGTCAATCTTTGACTCTGTGTCTTGTGCGAAAAATATACCGACGCGTATGCACTACTGGAATTGGCCGTGGTTGTTTGAAGACCGTCCTCTAATTGCATAGTTACAACTTAGAGTTTTGAATAGCTGCCGTGTGATGCGCAATCAAATAGTCACCGCTGATATCGTATGTATAGTTGACGAATTTTAAACTAACATCTTTGGAAGGCTTGACCTCATTAAAGCCATACCTGCATATGCAGGTACGAACCATATGGTTTGAATATTCCAGAAAATGGAACCACATAGACAATTAGAGCCCAGACACTATGCTTGTACGTGAGTGAGACTTTGCCAAATATCGTATTTTCGGCAGAAAAATTCACCATTCAGCAGTACGTAAACAAACAAAATGATTGGTTAAAGGGAGGATGTCTAACGATAATCTCGAGAAACGAATTGCAGTCAGAAATCGAGGACCAGCTTTTGTCCTGCTGAAACTCGCTCTCCACTCGTTTTCATCGACCATGCTGTCAAGATTAACAAGACCTTGCAAGCATATTAAAAGGAGCTTTGATGCCATGGGCATATAAATAAGTTGGAACCGAGATATGGACATTCCAGCAGAACTCAGAGCCTTCCTATAATCCTCAATTCGGCGCAACGGTGGCCGACACTGACCAAAAGGCAAATGGTTCCGTGTAGCTTGGGCTTTAATGGTCGTTGTGTGGTTGCTCCACTCGCGGAGGAGCTCCTATCCGGAAGCCTCCAAGAAGAGGGACCAATCCGGAGAATTCACTGTGCGGCTGATCTGGGGACGGAACCTTAGGCGGAACTGAACGGCTGGCGCACTGGTCGCTTTACCGGCTATGCTCTCAATCGACTGACACCCGATCTTGGGTGATTACATAGAGTAAAGGACGCCTCGGATCCGCGAGTTACGTAATACCGCGTTATCATACCGTTAAGAAGAGGCCGCGCAGGCGACTTCGAACCTGCCCAGACGGGAGGACGGAGAAATCTGACCACATCTTGGAGCGAGGGCACGAGGGTACCCCGTTGGGTTTGAAAATTTCCAGTGCCTCGTGGTGAGGAGTAGGACTCTCGCGGGCAGTGGCGTAGTTGAATATGTGGATATGTATTGTCTCAATTCCTTACGCTCATCTCGGGGCGATATAACGATAAAGTTTGTTGAAATGCCTCGGGGTGATGGGTTCGTCCGAGTTTGGTCTTAAATTCAACCATGACCAGAAGCCAATCTGCAGTATTTTTCCAATTGGAGCATTTTGGCGGCTAGATTGTTCACTAAACAATAACATAGTTTTGATATATTCATGGCATGTCTTCGTCGAGAATGGCAGCGAATACCACATACACACATATATGTAGCACGTGATGCGTTCATCGACATTCTCAACTCTATCATAGAGGTCAAAAGTTGCTATATCGAATAATGATTTAGCTTTTTTTAATAATATAAATTTGCAATATTTGCAGAAATTTTCAAATAAAAATCTAAAAAAAATCCTTATGAACCCTTGGTTCCTCACACCCTGTTTATCTTCGAAATGCTTACTTTCTAGAATGCTCCAGCTCGCCCATCGCAAGCAACACATCAACATAAACTGCGTCGATTCCCTAGGACGAGGGGCTCTCACTCTTTCCATCGATGGAGAGAACCTGGAGATGGTGGAACTGCTGGTCGTCATGGGCGTGGAGACCAATGACGCCCTGCTGCAGGCCATCAACGCGGAGTTCGTGGAGGCCGTCGAGCTACTGCTGGAACATGAAGAGCTCATACACAAAGAAGGCGAACCATACGTTAGTATCATCATCAAGACTACTGATCATTAGACTCCAGGTTGTAGGTATAGTTTGTCAGATTCCCTATGGCTGTTGTTTATCGTAAAAATAATTAAAAACTAGTTTTACCACTTGAATTTGAGTCGCACTCGACGTTTCGGCAATGTTGCAGACATCGTTCTCTAGTGTGTGTCTCGCAAAACAGTGTTTGCAACAACGCCGAAACGTCGGGTGTCACCCAACTTCACCAGGTAAAATCTGTTTTTAATTATTTTATAACATGGTGGTCGTTTTAATTGCAGAGTTGGCAAAAAGTAGACAACAATATTGCTATGTTCACACCAGACATGACTCCGTTGATATTGGCAGCCCACAAAAATAACTATGAAATTATCAAGATTCTACTAGACAGAGGAGCAACCCTGCCAATGCCACACGACATCAAGTATGTTATTTGTATATATTACAAACTGTATCGTCAGTTGTAATAGAAAAATTAGTGATATATCATATCAAACGCCGTTGAGAGGTCATTAGCTACTACTTGTACAATATCTTGACTTGTACTACAATATAGAACCTTGTAGGTACAATATGGTATAAAGAAGTACAAAGAAGACTTTTACCTTGTACAAAGAAGACTTGCACAATATAGAACCTACTTACGTTGTAGGGGAGTTGGGGACACGCTGATTTTAGAAGGGTGAGAAAGTAGGAATAAGGACGATGATAAGAAATGCTCTTTGAATAAAAAGAAAAGTCGATTATAGAAAAATAATAAACTGCGCTTAGTTCAGTTACGAAAATGACATTCAACTCTGCCAGTGTTTCTTTGAAATAGACAGGATAAAACAGAGTTCATGTTCAAAGTTTGTTGGCAGATACAACACTACAAGAAATCGAAGAATATATAGGCTTACTAATAAAATATTTTTGGTTCAGGTGCGGCTGCGAGGAGTGTATCAAACAATCCACAGAAGATTCGCTTCGTCACTCTCTATCGCGCGTAAATGAGTACAAGGCCTTAGCAAGTCCTTCACTTATAGCATTGTCATCACCAGACCCACTACTGACAGCGTTTCAACTCTCCTGGGAGCTGAGGAACATCGCATTCGCAGAACAGGTCAGAAAAGAAAATTATACTCCCCACTGGGATCATAATGTACAAATAGTACTATAGCAAGGCATACTTTCGTTCTATAGTAAGGCTTTTAATTCTCCAGGGCGTGGACCATTCGCATTTGCATGAAATTTTCCTTGTTGTCCTGCAAATTGGTTTTAAGCTATCTAGCCGATCGTCATCAAAAAGCTATGGTGAAGATTTGTCCGGTCGGCAATCTTTCTTATCGCGTAACCAAGTCAAGACTGGGGTACCACAGGGATCCATTCTTGATCCGTCTTGTTTTCGTTGTATATACCGGATATATCAGCAATCTTCGAGTACTGTTTGCATCATTTGTATACATATGACACTAAACTCATATATTTCATGTATCTCAATAGACCTAATTCTGCTGAGAGACGAATAAACACAGATATTAAACAAACTGCCCGCTATGTCCAATCAACATGGCTTGCAGGCGAATCCTATCAAATCTTGACCATGATTGTTGGACCCAAGACTGCAGAGCAAAACTTACTGCAAAAAGTTTTCTAGAATAGCGGTAAACTGGTCGAATATTCCCATAGTGCCAACTGCCAGAAATTTGGGACTACCCTTTGAAACTGTTACCATTTGGTTTGATGAACAAGTCAGCAGAAGAACAAGGTGGGCCTTTCATCGTCTCAACGTTCTATACAGATTACTGGAGTATCACATAATCGAAGTCAAGATCCTTAATATAAAATCCTTGGCATCTGTGTGTATGAACCGTGCCTGTATAGGAAGACTATGCGGCGGCTTCAAAAAATTCCAAAGCTTGTGCTAGGTCTTTTTCAATAATCCCCCTCGTTGTCACGTGTCTCCATTCCTCTCCAGAGCAGCCTTCCTAAACATGAGTCAGCGATGGCAACTTCACCTCGCAACCTATGTAATAAAAGTAGTCTGTTCTGAGCAACCCCAATACATCCACTCACTAATGAACTGGTTCCAGAACCAATACACTCATTCCATTCGGGCACGTGAGCATCTCGTCATTATCCCAAAGTATAAATCAACATGTTGTAAGGGAAGTTTTTCCTACTATTGGGCAGCTGTATGGAATCGGCTGAGGCGACAATACGGCCAATTAATTAAATTTCTTTAAATGTCAATATAAGCAAATGTCTTTGCTGACGACCAAGGACACTTAGGTTATATCCTGAAAAACAGGTCATTTGATCTGACGACATCCCCTTTGGCAACGTTTGTAGATTCATCGTATGCTCTTTATCGCTCCAACATACGGGATTTTATAACGTAGCTTTATAATTCTTTTTACTCACTTTTTCTGTATAGCTTGTATTTTTAGTATACAAATAAATAAACAGGCAGCGTTAGATTGGCCATGGGCCCCAGCTTCCATGCCACAGGACCCAGCCCTTTAAGGGCCTATTAAAAATTCTCTTAGAATAGCGCTAAACGGCTTTAGATGCGGTATGATCATTTCGTCTTTTTTACCAACCGTTATACTCATTACAATTAGATATTATCTTACAGGCAGCCCGTCCAAGCATTAACCACGCCCGGCGTTGCTTAACATCGATTATGTGACGGGAACCAGTATTTCAACGCTAGCCTTATTTCGAGACGAGAGCTCCTGGGTCGCTGATAATCGTTGCATCCAAAAACTTTGCGCGGGTTTTTGTACGCTACAATAACATCAGATAATTAGGGGCGCCACATTTTGGAGGTGACGGATGAGCCTTCTCTCAAAGATAAAACGAGAATCATCTGACAATCCAGTCGCAATAACCAACTACATTTTTATATGGGTAATTTAATATTATCCATGCTAATTGCCCCTGCTATGATTTCCGGTCTTTTGGGAGAAGAAATCGACGATAACTGATAACGGATACTCTAACCTAACCGCTTCACAGATGCTCAACAAAACCTGACAAAATCATATGAATTCCATAAAACAGTTAAAAGTTTGATGTTTTCAGGAATGTAAAAGCGACTACCTAGACCTTCGACGCCAGTGCCAGCAGTTTGCAGTGGACCTGCTCCATCAGTCTCGATCGTCGGCAGAGCTGGCCATTATTTTGAACCACGCTCCTGAAGAACCTCCTTATGAACAAGGGGGACACATGAAACTGGCGAGATTGGAGCTCGCCATCAACTATAAACAGAAAAAGGTAAAGTGTACGATAGTATCGTATACATAGATAGTATAGTATAGTATACTATCGTATAGTATAGTATAGTATACTATCGTAAAGTAACCGATAGGTTGCTAGTTCCAATCCGGCTCGGAGGACCAAACATGCAAATTCCTGAATTTTAATTATCAAAGAAACTATGAACAGTATTAAAACAGGCCTGTCATTACAGTACGAACACATAGTATATTATATACCGTAGTATTTAGATTTGGTTCTAAGATGCGACGAAGTTTTCTCAGCGCTGCCCATCCCAAAATTTTCTTCTGTCCTCGTTGCTAAGTTTAGTCTATTGAGCTGATGATGAACTCCCTCAGATAGACATATCCGTCAATTACTCCTATGATCGTATTCCTTATAGACACTGAAGTTCAATCGGTATGTAATCTAGGTTCTGTCCATGTTCATCCGCAGACCAACTTTTTGGGAAATATCGTTAGAGCCGCATGTTCTGAAGTTCTGAAGTAGATGGTCTTGTATTAATTCGAGGGGCACTGATATTGGGATGCTACCCGTAGCAGCCCAATATCAGTGCCACTCGATTATTAGTTGCTTATTGACGTTGTCACAATTGGTTTCAGTTTGTAGCTCATCCAAACATACAACAGCTCTTAGCCGCTATCTGGTATGAGGGTGTTCCAGGCTTCAGGAGAAAAACTAGCATCGAGAAGTTCATGATTATAGTGAGAGTCGCCATCCTCTTCCCTTTCTACTGTATGCTATACATGCTGGCACCCAACTGCGCCACTGGAAAACTGATGAGGAAACCCTTCATGAAGTTCTTAATACATGCATCTTCCTATCTGTTTTTCTTATGTAAGTAGTTCTATTTCCGTACCGTATAATATTTAACCTGACAATTCACCGTGCCTTACAGTGATTCTGATCCTGGTATCGCAGCGAGCTGAGGTCCAGGTCATTCAGCTCTTCGGTACAGAGCATATGAGAAAAGAACTGGAAAAAGAACTGCTCAAACAGCGAGGGGCTGGACCGACTTATTTAGAGATGCTTGTGGTCATTTATATAATAGGTAAGATGATCAGTATTATTATTCAGAACTTCACGATCACATCCCGGAGTTCACGTGGTCTTCTGTCATACTCTTGTTCTATGATATAATCCGTCTACGAGAAGTGATACAAAAGTAATTATAAAGACTAAACAAACATCATAATATAAAAAAATATTTTATTTACTCTCCAACCAAACCATTACATTTAGTACCACTTTTTTAACACTGAATACTCTCAAAAATAATTTTTCGCAAAAAATGCCTCTGAAGCCGGAATTTCCTCGCTAGCATCTTCCAGCATGTATTGAATCTGTTTGGCAGAAGGCAGGCAGATCTGGGGGCAGATCTGGAAAATAGGACGGGTTCTCAAATAGTTGACATACGGCAACTATTGCAGCTTCGTACTTGTGAGCGGGTGCATTGTCTATCTGATGGAAAAAAACTCCAGCTTTCTATTTTCCTCGCCTTTTGTCCTTGATCACCTCTGTCAGTCTCCTTATTCTGCCTGTGTAATATGAGCCCCTAATAGTGGTTCCTTTTTCCAGGTAATCCAACATTATGATCCATATTAATGAATTGAAACTAATGGAAACTCAAAAAACGAATTGTGTATACAAGTCATCGACTGCTGTTTCGTCTCAGAATCGAAGTAATGGATTCAGGTCTCGTTCATGGTCACAAATCGTAATAAAAGGTTATCTGGATCTGTTTGGTACATTTCAAGGACTCATAGTATCTGATAGTGACACTTCGATCTGCTAACACATCTTGGACCTTTTTGACATTGTCGTCGACTAGGGGCGTCAATGGGCGTCCTTTGCGATGTTCGTTTTTGATCCACATTTTCCCCAGTTTAAAATTTTCGCACCAGACGCGTAACTGTGGAATATGGAGGATCAGGGTCCCTCAAAGTTTCCACTAATTTGGCGTGCGTCTATTTTTTTACCTACAAGGCTGGTGTCTTTTCGTGGCACCCACCTTGCCGCCTAGTGGCAACATTTTCTAGATGGCCATAGTGTAGAATTTATTACAAGGTCAACACTCAAATGAATACCTATCCTCGCATTTAACGCGGTCAACACTCAAACCAATACGAATATTCACCGCGCTCAACGTTGATTAACTTAAGTAATAGCGAGAACCGATATTTCAACTACCGGTGGCTACGAACGCTACTCACGTCGTACGTATTTCTTTCAAACAAAGGTACTAACTTAGTAACAAGGAAGTATTATGATTATGCAAAATTTCGATTTTGAGATTTCAGAATGTTTACATGCTTTGAGATCCCACGAATCCAAAAATGTGGTTTTAAAAAATATAATTCTCACCATGATTTGTCATTATGTCATCGTGACTAGAGCCTATACTACATAACCAGTTGAAATGCTAAACAATATCTCCTCCACCAGGGTTTATCTGGGAGGAGACTCAGGAGATTTTCATCACTGGTATACGTTCATACCTTCGAAACATGTGGAACTTCATAGATTTCACGCGGAATTCCCTATACTGCGCTGTGATGTTACTGCGAACTGCTGCCTACTTCCAGCAGTCGAGCGAAATAGCCAGAGATCCCACCACCAAGTTCATTCCGAGAGAGCAATGGGACGCCTTCGATCCTCAGCTCATAGCTGAAGGACTCTTCGCTGCTGCTAATATATTCAGGTAAGTTTAGCTATCAGTTAACAGATGAAATATATTTATAAATAAGTAACGATCGTGGCACTTTTCCGAGCTCGTCGAAGTCGTTCAACAGAGTCTAGTTGCGGACGTACCAGAGTGCCCTGGCAATCATCTGAAGGCCATTATTAAGTACTTGTTGTATTTTCGGTTATTCGAAGTCGATTCCTAGGTACTTGACGGTGTTCTGCCATGGTGTCAAGGTGCTGCCTATCAGAATTGGTGCCAATTTAATTGACCGAAGATGGAGATCCGCCACTTCCGTGGCTATTTCGAAAGCGAATCAAGTTCCTGCTGGAATTTCTGGGTTGATGGCCTGTTGTTGATGAATGTTGCCTGGATGCTTCGTCTGTGAAACGTGCCAGCTCTGCATCGGCGCTGCGCGGGATGTTATTCATGTATCCTCCTTACAGTTCCATTTATATCAGAGATAAGCAGCTTTCTTAAGTTGCTCCGCCACGAAAGAGCACGTCGTAGATTTGCCCCCTTCGCGATACGGTATCGTGTATGTCGATAATTTTTACTAGAAAAAGAAGATGAATAATATGGTGTAACAGATGAAGTACCTATATTAGCAAGAAGTTAAGGCAAGAGTACGATAAGCCGGCTGAAGAATTAGATATATTTTTTAATCATTGCCAATAAATTGACAATTGCCACTGAAGCAAACATTGAGAGTTTCTTCGACGTCCAACTCGAAATATATTAAATATAGCATTGAGCAGGTTTCATTAATTAAAAAATATGAAATTATTTCGATCAATTCTACTGACCAAATACTTCACCGTTTGGTATCAGAAAGGCCTTATGTTACCAAGTTTTATCGTTCAATTTAGTCATAGAAAAAGAGTTTAAATTTGAGTTTTCCTTTTCAGCGCCCTCAAGTTAATCCATCTCTTCTCCATCAATCCACATTTGGGGCCTCTTCAGATCTCGCTCGGCCGGATGGTGATCGATATCGTCAAGTTCTTCTTTATTTATAGCCTTGTACTGTTCGCATTCGCATGTGGTAAGTCTAACACAGATGCAGTTTTGCTCGAGTTCTCGTGATTCTTTCAAATATCTGGTAGCGATAATACATCTGTCGGATAAACGAATACGCCATCGAGCTAAGCAACAAGTTTCGAGCTACGCCATGATTCTTGAGGTTCTAGAACCAGCGGAGACGCGAATGATCGGTATAAATAATGATTCTGGGACCATCCCCTCAAAATAAAGGCAAAAGTGCTCCACCGAGAGTATAACGATCAGCGCTTCACGCTCTGTGGCAGAATGGAGTTTTAGCTGGTAAATAGTTCTATTTGTGGGATCTACATATAGTTTAATCGACAGTAGTGATATTCTGAGTGAGAATACCCAACCAGACCCTATAATGAAATATCACAATGAATCGGAAACAGATTTTAGAATAATCCGGACATTCAAATACTGGACGTAGTTAAGATTTTGGAGAGCGCTTCTTAAGCTTCGGGAGTCCAACAAAACAGTGGTGCAATCTTACTCGTACTAATTAGTCACGACAAAAGGAGCACCTACAACTACTTGAAAAAATAGGAATAAATCGAATCATCGGGCAGACGGATTAATCTGAAATCGAAGACTTTCGCGGTTTTTGATATTATCAAGGTAAAGCGGATTTACCAGATGAAGTTTTGTAGCACCAGATGTTGCAACAGCCATTATCCAGGATAGACTGATATGATCTAATTATCATCCGTTGTAGTTCAATAGGTAGGCCGCAAACTGCTGCTTTTACTACGCAAATAATAAAGGCGGGGGGGGGGGGGGTCGGCAGCCGCGAATTTTGAAAATCCACCGTGCACATCCGTCGTGTCTTTGAGCTTGGTGATGAGCGCTGAGAACAATTTAAGATGAGCGTTCCAGGTATAAGATAGTGTGAAGCCTTCGTCCCTATTGAAGTTATTTTTAGTTCAATAGCTTCCCGCATTATCGAGGAAAGAAAAATTGTCCTTTGTATAGCATAATGGAATTTTGAAACTGCACCTCATGGTTTATTAGTTCCACTATCCAATATTCATTTGTTCGCAGATCGTCGATTTTTCTCCTGGACGTTTGATATTTTCCATCAGTCGAGTTTTGGCCAACGTAAGCTAACCCTCAGGTGTAGTCGATGTTATACACTCCCGGCGTTTCCAGTAACGTTACATCCTTAACAGTCTGAGATGGATATTTTGGATCCTTTTTATATCGAATTTGTTTGCCATATTACTTACATGGCTGGTTCTTCTGAAATTCTATTTAAAATCTACACATTAATATAATATATTCATTATTATGTTCAAAATGTTAAAGGTCTAAACCAACTACTCTGGTACTTCGCTGAACTGGAGAAGAGAAAATGTTACGTTCTACCAGGTGGTCTTCCTGATTGGGACAACGCATCGGATTCCTGTATGAAATGGAGGAGCTTTGGAAAGTATGAAAAATGATCATTATGTATGTTAATAATTTTCTAGTCAGGTCCAGTGTAATTTAGAGTGGAAATTACCGAATGTTGTCCAGTCGTCTTGATTACAGAAGTAGTTAAACTATGCGGGTTTTCGACTAATATGTAAAATATGCGGCTTCTAGATAACATACCTTTAATAGGGGGATACAGAATGAGAGACACACATCGGATAATTGTATATAAAGGTGTGAAATTGATGAGTTTTTTAATTCCTTCCTACTTTGGTATTGAGTAAAACGACATATGAAACTGGAGATAAAATCGAGGCTGATATCATTTTGAAACAAAAATAAAGAACTGTCACTCGTGCAAAATGGATTTAAATTTTGCAGATCAACCCAATATGCCATTACATCGTTAACACAAAATGTGTTGAAAAGACTTGACGCATACGAAAAATGACTTTTCGTTTTCGTAGACCTTTGCAAAGCTTTTGACACTGTGTCGCATGTCTTTCTATTAAAGACACATAAACGGCACCCAGGGAAAAGCCTCGCATTGAATGAATAACTAAGTATCTCCCCCCTGTTGAACATAAACCACCTTACTGAATGGTGAGATGAGATTTGATAGATTTATAACCGACAGAGTTCTTTGGGAAATATTTTAGGACCAATGCTTTTCTAATCTATATAAATGACTAACCAACGTTAAACTAATAGGCGAAATGCCATTTTATTAGCTTACGATACAGTTTTAGTTTAGTCTTGGCAGAGTAATTATAACATAGCAAAACTAGGCCTAAAAATGTAAACTAGATTGAAAGTAATCTACTTACATTAAATCGTGATACTTTCACTATAACTGAAAAATATGAATATACTCACAATGCTCTTTAGATTCATAATGCTAATCGAGATAAGAATTGTGTCTTAATAAATTGTCAATGTAATTGCGAACAAAGAGATTACTTGATGATTTATGACGATGAGCTATGATTTTAAAACTTTTCTCTGGGAATCGATATTGATAAATCGACTGGTGCATATTTCAATAGTATACATTTGATACTCGTATTAGCAAAAATCACAACTTCTTCAAAACAACTTCTAAAATCAAACTATTTTTCATAACAACCTATTATATTCCTTACAAAAATGCTTCTTTTATTAACTCAGATATTTAATGAAGATATAATATGTCCTTTACAGTATGTACTTATCATTATTGGTTGAGGAGTTATTGTCGTTGAAAACATGTGCAGGAAAACGACGACCGCGATAAATGGCGTATCGTGAATGTTTCTCTCATTGACAACGTCAAGACGTAATCTATATATGTTGGCATCGGGGGGGGGGGGGGGTGAAAAAAAACAAATATAAGTTAAAAAAAATATATTTAAAAAAAAAAAA
>JAOPUG010000105.1:9211927-9230228 GCA_027564375.1 Micropterix facetella
TGTATCGAGCTAAAAGGTGATTATGTAGAAAAATAAAATGTTTATTTGCCGAAAAAAATTTGTTTTATTCAAAAAGTTACTGACTTATCAAACCGCCCTCGTAGTTCCATGTAGCTTGGGCCTTATGGCCACTTATGTCAACTCGATCGGCTCAAATCATGGAGCAGCTCCTTGAAGAGGGGCCAACCTGGTGAACCCACTGTGCAGCAGAACTGGCGGTTGACCCACTGGTCGGTTTACCGGCTATGTTGCTCAAACGGCATAGACAAGGAGGGGTCTGGGAATGTATTTTCCCTAAAAGGCAGGGGTAGATGTTGACCTAATGTCACCTATCCTTAGAAACGATCCTTTAGCCACCCAATCTCAGGTGAAATATGCCGAGTACAGGACTACTCGGGTCTGCGATATTTCCGAGTTACGGAATACCGCGTTATTACAATAGGTAGAGGGCTGCGCAAGCGACTTTGAACCTGCGACCAAACGGGAGGTAGAAGAAATCTGACATCTGAGAGTGAAGGTGCGAGGATGCCCCACTGGGTTTGAAAATTCTCAGTGCCTCGCAGTGAGGAGTTGGACTCTCATGGGCTGTTTCTGACGTTGGGTACGTAGATCGTCCTCGTCTCAAATCTCTGCGTTCATCTCAGGGTGATATAGCGATAAAGTTCGCTAAAACATCTTAAGGTGGCGGGTCCGGCCGTAGCTTTGACACCAACAACTGCTACTTGAATTACTCATCAATTTTGCCATTATTTAATTGTCAAACCAATCAGTCCGTTTTATGATATATAGTCGTGAGTATAAATAAGAAAGTGATTTTGCTTGATGCCATCGACAGTGTGTCTTGAAAATCAGGGTCTGATCTGAGGACATCCCTATCTGTAGCATTTGTAGTTTTAACGCGTCTCTGTCACCTTAACTTCGTATTATATTCTTTTGTATTTCATATAATTTTATTTTTTGCTGAAAAGAAATCCCTATTATTATTAAATAATTATATTCTCACCTAATAAAATACTTCTCTTTCCCAACATAGATCGGTTTAGGTAACCCTCCAAATTCGACTTTAAAAGGTTTCTCGTTGATCAGCACGGTGCGCAGAGAGTCAACGAATCGCAGTGTAAAAACGGCGCTAGCGACTTCAAACGTCTGAGGTTTCGCATCAAGGAATATCGGCACCATGTTAACCGCGTCGACGATCATGTTTATCTTTCCGGCGACCAGATCAGTTCGCTTGACGGTGCCGATGCGCACCTGAGGAGGCGGGCCGTCGAGTTTGACCGCGACGACGCGTCCGTCGAGATCAATGAGGAACGGCGGTCCGTCGAAGAAGCATTCGAACCAACGGTCGTCGATGTACAGTTCGCGCGTCGGTGCGCCGAAACGAACGCGGTGCGTCCGTCCGGCGATCGTCACCTCGGTGAACCCGTCGCCGAACGACAACCGATGCTGAATCCCATCAAAGTAGACGCGACGGTCGCCCGGCTGGAACGAGATCTCCCTTGGATCGTCCCACTCGAGAAAGACGACGGCGGTTTCATCGTAGAAGCGGATCTCGCGCGCGACCTTGTCAATGTGGATCGTCTTCATCAAGTCGCGGCTGACGTATTCCAGAAGTGCGACGTCCGTTGCAGGGATTTCGCGTGACGCCGAGCTGCCGAGCTGCGGCGGAGACGAACCGCCGTCGTTGTCATACGGGGTCAGCGGACACTCGGTCATGCTGAAGCCGGCGAAAGGCGCGGACGATCGATCGTCGAAGCGGCGGCGATCGTGACCGCGGCCACGCGGATTCACTCCGCGACCGCGTCGATCTCCACGCCGACCCGGCCCAAAGTCGCTAAACCTAAACACATATCAAAATTGAACCAATGCATAATCAGATATCAGCAATATCAGATATCAGCTTCACAACGTTTGCCGATTAAAAATAATAATAATCAAGATGAAACAATAGCACAGCAACTATAACGGAAAGGCAAGGAGCTCCAACGAGCCCATATCTTAAATGAAGCTGCCTACTGGAAGCAAAGAGAACGATTGAATAGGTCATTTCAAAAACCCCAGCCCAAAATTACTCTTTTAAATTGGGTATTAAAAATCATCCTGCATACGTTTCTACATATGAAACAGATTCACGATGCATGAAACAGATTACCAGAATCAATTGTTGAAGCAAAAAATATTAACCAGTTCAAAAACCGGCTGGATCAAAAATGGTGCATCCGTCGTAACTGCATGTAACTAATAATAATAAAATTTGCCTGAGGCGCATAAGGGGGGGGGGGTCTCACCGCACTTATGACCCCCGAGCATCACAGTTTCCTTTGGGCACCGCGAGAACGATCCTGTTACATCAAGGCGCTTTAAACATAAAAATACTAGTATAAAAGTAATAATAACCTCGTATCGGGATATTCGCTACGCCGCATGTCCGAGTCTTCGAGGAATTCTCGTCGCGCGGGCACCGGAGGAACCCTCTCGTCGATGTCCCCGAAGCGCATCGGCAGAGTCCGTTCGTCAACATCGGACGGATTCGGTTCGAGGTCCTCGTCGCTGACGGTTTCCAGATTCTCGCTGCGGAGCCTCGCCAGCTTCCTCTTAGAAGCCTCGAGCGATTCACGCTGTTTTGCCTCTTTCAGCTTCCGCTTCTCGCTGAGCTGGAGAATTTGCACCATTAGAGTGTTATACTGGTCACGGTCAATGTTCCCGCTCTTGACCTGCTCCTCGGCCTGTGACATTATTATCTTGATGCTGTTGTCGAGGTTCTCGGCGTCGTCCGATTCGAGATTCGGACGCGGTCGCATGTCCGTATCCTCCGACGTCATCGTTATGGTCCTTTTCCTCTCCGTCGGATCATCTGAGAAACCGAACAAAAAAAAGGGTTAACAAACTTACAGAGAATGTCAAGTTTAATTGATACACTATTTATGTACTTATTGAGCTGTAATCTATGTTTTTGTATAAAACCTGTTATTGTATAATATACAAAGAAATGAGGAAGATTCCCTGGCTAGGGAAGGAAACTAGCCACCAAAAAGTAGCTGGAAAGATAACAGGAAATCCACTGGAGACAATCCAAAGGGCTGATAAAGCCGCCTTTGCAAATATTTTATTTAATTATTTTATTCTAGAACCAAACATAAGTATATCCAATAAATTAAGATAACAGTAGTAACTAACAGTGCGAGCTGGGAATGATGAATACAGTGAAGTCAAGCCACTTCACAAATCTTTTTTGTATTTATTCGATTCGCGATATGTGATATGCGACATGATGTGATATGCGACATGTGATAAGCGATATGCAAAGTTAAATATTGAGGATTCCAGGCCACTGATGCAAACTACAACTGACTTCTTACATAGGAATTATAGTGTTTTAAGCGTGTCAGTGGATTTGAACACCAACGATACCCTTAGAATAAAATCCGAATAATTTTTATGCTTTTCTAATAATATTATCGATGTGTTTGGTAAATACCATTTTTATATCAAGAGTAAGCCCAAGATTAGCATCGCTGCCTCTCCCTTCTAACTATATCGCCATTTAAAGTGTAATCAAACATATATCTGAAGCATTGCTCAAACTGGGCAAAACCCAAATAAGAACAGAGCCATGACTAATGACGGGACATAATACCCTCACCAAACACCTCACAATCATGGAAAAGAGCACCAATCCTATTTGCAGGAAACATGGAGAGGCACCATATAATAATGGTCAGAACTGAAGAAGTATATTATTACCTGGTAACTTATTGTAGAGCAAGGGTCGTCCCAAACCGTCTTTCCCTTTGGTGGCTTCGGCCAGTTTCGCCCTGACGATATCTAGGTTTGACTTATCAGGAGTACTAGCAGCCTTTGGATGTTTCATCTCCGCCCAACTATCGCCCTCTGGCTTCTGAATATCCTCATCCATTTGCATGGATTCTTCATTGTCATTTGAAATGTTAGGGGGGGGTGGAGGTGACAATGTTTCCATCGGATCCATCGGAGGAAGTTTCCTAAGGTCCACATCTTCATCACCGAATAACCTGCAAAATGTCACAATAGTATAGACTCATGCAAAAAGGATTATGTTTTATGACTGGAGCTATGCGCGATTTGAGATAAATTACCATTCAGCCTATTATTGCTCTCCGTGCGAGCAATAATAGGCTTTCAGTGTATTGGCTACCGCTGGTGTTTCGCTTGGCGTAAGAATGGTATCTCTACGCAAGCAATAATATGCTTACGGTGTATTATTCTTCAGTGTTTCGCTTGGCTAATCATTCTGCTGTTTTAGCCAACAACAGCGCCTTAAAAGGCAAAACATTCTTAATAATCGGGAAGGCTTCTGACTGGATTCGGGCCGATTTGCCTCTCATTTCCCTGAAAGTCTCGGATACACAGCCCTGAGGCTAGATATAACTACCCTATTATTATTTAGTTAGTTTCATGGGCATCGCAAAATAATTGAGATTTTTTATATAGTTCCAATTCCCAATTGAACTTACAAGATTGCCAGATTTGAAGGGAACAAACTATTCTTAAGACGGTTATTTGAAGTTGGTTAATGCCAATGGTCTTCAGACCATGCAGCAACCGAAGGAGAACATCCATCAAGAAACTTCTGATATAAAAAGGGTCAAATATGCATCACCCGATATAAAAAGGGTCAAATGTGCATCAACAAAAAATGCCACTGGATTCCCGCTTCTAACTATTCAGTTTTAAAACTATTTCACTGGCCTACAATCCGATTGGATAGGCACTGTTTCCTGGGAATAGTTTAGAACCATGCTTTCTCCAGTTTGTAGCAGTGTCTATTAATGTAAAAAATATATTCCAAATGCGTTGAATAAAAATTAGATCAAACTCACGCGTCAAACTTCTCCGCTTTGCTCTTCTTAACAGGTGTGACGTCTGAATGTTCTGTCGAAGGTCGCTTCTTGGTGATGGGCGCGGGCTTTGGTAGTAACCTCAAATCCACATCCTTCGCCGCTAATCCATTTCCGACCACAACGTCTGTAACAGCTGCTGAAGAAATTATATTTTGCCTATTCAAATAATCCATTTAAAAAATATATAAAAACAGACTCCCTGTTTAACGCCACTGCCGAGGACTTAGCACTGGTGTTTGGCTATTCCACGATGACTATTTCAAATAATTTATTTTTCGGTCGTTTTTAACCTCCCACTGGGTGCAATTTATCTAAGCGCAAGTGTCATATTCTATTCCTCCTTACTTCCGAAAGGGCGACAAGCTTAGTGCTGCAGTGTAGCTGTCCCTTATCCACATCGTTCAATTTACTGAAGAGCCATCCCTCGAGCATGAGGTGACCAGTCTTGTCAGACACATTGCACTCAATTTCACAATGTTATTTAAATAAAATCAAATCAGTGAATGTGTTAAGGTATCGAACTTAATGTTTATTTAATAACCGTTGTATTTAGCAAAATGTCAATGAGAATTTATTGTAGCAAACATTGCTAGAGCAGACTCAGCCGCAATTCCACATGCACTCAGAAAGCACCAAAATAACCTATGAAAGATATTATTGACCCTATTAAAACAAGTCCCCATGTGTGAAACACCATATCCTTTTTATTCATAGCAAAGACTGAGTGCAACTCAGTTAACTATCGAGGAAAGATAATAGAGAACAATAACAACGCCGCCCGACAAAACCAAGTTGAGTGCCAGCTTATTGAATTAACTCAAAAAAACTTCAAAAAGTTTTACAGTTGTTCACGTCTTTTGTAAAATGGGGTCCTTGTTAGTTACGATATATTGCCATTCCATAGTCGGTATTGATATTTTAAAATGTATAAAGTATTTTAAAATGCCAGACACAATATACTAAATGCAATAGGACCCAGAACGGAACCCTGGGGAACTCCAATGATGATTCTGAGTAACTCCAACTCTCACTGTGAAAGTCCTCCCATTTAGGACTCCTTGCATCCATGCTAGTAGCTTTCCACGGATTCCGAAGTGTTCCATCTTGTGGGTGAGACGTTTTATTGATACACGGTCAAATGCCTTCTCAGTATCAGTAAATAACATCAGTCGGGCATCGTTCGTTCCAGTTGCTTTGTTCATTTATTGAGGCGTGTTAAGAGATTTTTCACGGTTGACCGTAGTTGCCTGGACCCATGCTGTTCATCAATTATTACCATGTCTCCAAGACGTCGTTGGATCTCAACCGGATTGAGATGATGTCGTCGCAATGAAGCGATCGTCTCGCTGTGTAATATCTGAAGGTCCACCAGAACCCGTTCTCCGATGAAAAGCACCAGTCTCTAGATACTTCTTACACTCTTATAAATGAAGAATGACTCTGAGCTCTAGTTAACTGTCTCTGACTGCACGCATCCTTCAATCGGTGATGTCTGAGCTGCTTCTCCAGGAGTAGTGTCCGTGATTGATTTTGGTTGGCACAAATATTCAACTCAACTGCTGTTATATACCTAATGTAAAAGTTTGTTATATATACCTAATGTAAAAGTTTGAGGTGTTTCAGTGTAGCTACACAGATGTTTCATTTAATATTGCTTTCTTAATTAAATTAAGGATTGGCAAAATGTGAACCTAAAAAACATCATTCGTTAGAATTATAATCGCTGAAATACAATTATATTACAAATTATATAACTTTAAATTATTTATGGATTGATGGATAAAATTGATACAGTCTAAAGTGCATTTTGATCAAAAGTCTTATTTGATTAACTCCTAAGAATTATATAGTAACATCAGTGAAAATGTTCAAGTTCATCATATATATCACTGACTCACTGTAACGCTGTGGCACCCGATGTGATGTAACCGTTGGCGTCCGATGCATGCAGTCACAATGAGAGTTAATTTTTTTTCGATTACATCCAATATCAAATCACATTTACCGGCGCGGAGGAAGATCTATTTGACAATGTGCGCCTTAGACACGCTACAACTACTCGTTTAAAATGTTGGTCAACAAACGTAACTTATTTAATCTCAAAGATAATAAGTCTAAGAACATTTCAATTAAATTGACATTCTTCCAGTGTACAAGTTTTTCATTAAAATTCAGCAAAATTTCATTACTTTAACTTTTTTACAATTTGTTTTTTTCCGCAGATTTTTTAAGTTAAATTTTGTTGAAAACCGAATAAAATCTGGAACAATTTTACCTCTTTTAGAGTGTTCATTAACTTACTGACTTAGAAATTGATATAAGGTTGTTACTTTAAAAATCGTAATATAAAAATCATAGCCATTTTGGCTCGTTTTTTTCGATATTTCTCTTATTATCACATAGGATATAGATTAAATAAAACTTTAATCACATAAAAACACAATCACACAATCAAACTTTATCACACGTTTAGACCTTCATCTACCTATTCATATAACATAAATACAATAAAATGATATCTTATTGAGAAAGAATTGATATAAACGACTAACAATTTCCATTTCGATTTTCTTCATTTGGTTTAACATTTATACAATTTTATTAACTATTATATAATAAACAATTATATTTCTAGTGCTATAACATTTCCTATATCAAGAACATTTAATTGATATTGTTCGAGTCAAAATGTTTTAAAGTAAATTGGTATTGTTAATTATTTAAATATGTAATTTTAAATATCGAATACAACTAACTATAATTTATTTGGTGAGACTCTTAAAAACCTACATTATCAGTTTTTAACATTATTTTTATCTTAAGCAAATATATACTAAAATATTATATCGATCAGGTAATCAATGTTTTTTCTTAGATTTTAAAATCATATTACATAATATTATTTAATCAAAGTGTTGTGTAGAAATAGTGTCTGAACATCTATCTATATATTGTATGATTTTGAAGACAAACTTGATTTTATTGATTGATTGACATTTATAGTTGGAACATTTGTAATTATCTTTTATTTTGATTATGTGATGTAGTTTCGGCGTTTCGCATACATATGTATCCCTGGGATACAAAAGAGTATTTTTGTCAAAAACCAATGCAAGTTTTATTATTACCAAGTCGAGTGTTCCCATTTATATCATATTTTTAGAATTAAGTGATATACACTTAAAAATATTAAGTGGAAAATCCAAAATATAGTGTTTTAACATTGATAAATAGTGGATAGTTTTTGTATAACATGTAAACCCCAACTGTCTGCAATTTTATGAATGCTAATTGAAGTGATGGCGCACTCTACAAAGTAGTGATACACCAAATTTGAACCGGATACCTAGTTAATATTAAACTTAATATCCGGCCGAATATCGTCAAACCAAATAATTCATTTATTTGGAATAATGACTACCCGAAGTAGCAGAGGCGAAGCGGAAAAGAAAACCATTGAGGTGGTGAGAAACGAGCGAGAACATATTATAATTTTGGATTTGCAAAACTTTACCTGTCAACAGTGTTCTGCGAAATGTATCCATCAGAGTGCGAATAGTTTCCCAGCTTGTGTCATTTTATTTAGATCGCAAATTGATTATCAATAAATGTATGTCGTGTAAGTGGCTGGTATATTATTGAACAACGCTGAAAATGGTCAACGAAATACTCAGTTTGTAAACCGGATAGCGAATATGTACAATATTGCCAGATATCCGGTTTGACCGAATACTATTTAGTATTCTGTTCATCACTACTTTAAAGTTAAATGCTCACACTACTGTACAATTGCCAATTCATTTGAAGTGATAAATGGCTAATGTTCACAGATTTTTTATTGTATTGAGAAATCTCCATAGTTCACAACTTTTTGCAAATTCTAATCAGCATTGATATAAAAGCATAACCTAAGGCTGAAGCAGTTTTGAACACTTTACTATTCCGTCTGCGCAAACACTTGACAGAACACAATATAGCTGTTCTGCTGTAAGTATTTATTTCTAATAAAGAAATCTGATCATTTCAGTTAGCAACTTCTGTTACCGTTTGCATTGGAGCAAATCTTTTAATACAGTACTCTCGCTATAACGCGGGTTTAGGGCTGTAACGTGAACACGTATTATAGGCTAAACCCCGTTATAACGAAAGACAATACAATAGTTCACCCATGCAGGTACACTTGAGATTTAAATGTATTCACTACCTTTTGCGCATATGATATCCAGTAAACCATACACTCTGTAATTAAAAAGTGTGATGTTTTAACCAGTGAATGTTTATTTTTCAATCAAAAAGTTTATTTTATATAAGCTCAATTAAAAAAAATTGTAATCTTCTGCTCAGACTTAGCTAGTTTATTTAACATGTCCCTTTTAAGTGATGTAAATTGTAACACTTTCATTCAGTCCACATTTTCTTGCAATTTCACACATCTCATTACTGGGTCGATGCCTTGTAATGCCTCTTTTTCAGTAAGACACATCAGAAGTACGGTCAGGCATTTCCCCATCCCCTTCTTCAATCGATGGTTACCCATTTGTCTAAAATTTGGTTCTCGGGCTTATCCAATATTTCATGAATTTGGGTCACGTCCGAAGCAGAGAAACTGAGTACATTGATATGCTTATATCCGATGTTGAAGCGGCTGTTTGATTTGTTTCTTGCAGATCCGATTCAGTTAAATTCTCCCAGCAGTTGTGTATTATTACCGCAGTGATAGCTTGCCTTGCAAGCCCTACACTGTCTTAACATTTTAAAGATCCATTGCTTTAAAGAATGTACAGGCAACAACTTTATCATTTCTCGTTGATAATTTACTTTAAAAGCATTAATTATTCCTTGATCAAATGGTTGGATTAATACTATTGTACTCTATGGGAGATAAAGTACTTTTACTTTGCCATCGTTGGAAACAAGATTGTCAGCAGGTTAAGATGGACAATTATAAAAATAAAGTCCCCAGCGCATCCAAATGGGACAGTTCAGGGGTGGCAATTGCTACGGGCGAACCCGCCACACCAGGAAGTTATAACGACTGTTGTCATCCTTTCCTTCATGGGATGAACGCAAAGACTTAGGAGGACAAACACAATCCACAGTCAAACTACGCCAACAGCCCGTAAGAGTCCAACACCTCAACGCGAGGCACTGGAAAGTGCCACCCAACGAGCTTCTTCATACCCTTACTTTAGATGGATTTCTCCATCCTCGTCTGGTTACAGAATCGACGTCGCTTGCGCGGCCTCTATCTGGTATTAGCGGTATAATTCGTAACTCGAATTTGTCACAGATCCGGGGCATCCTTTGCCGTCAAACTCAATCGGAATTGGGTGACCACCAGCTCGTTTCTAAGTATAGGTGACGCCAGAACAATAACTACCCCTGCTAGCTTTTGGCTCGAACTTCAGCTCACTTTGCACAGCAAGAAGAACCCATAGAAAAATATGCCTGAATTGGCACGCATGCACCGGCACTGTTTCTGTAATCTATGGGCAAATTTTATATTGATCGCTCTAAAGCATATAGGGTTCTTGGTGTTATGTACCGATGACGACTGGACTTAATTTATGATGACCAGTCAGTCTTACACACGCAAAATAAAAGTTATCCGGCCCTTGCTCAGTTTCAGTCCTGCTTATTGGGGATTACTTCTTAGATCTAATGCATTGCTGGCAGCATCCTGTTGTACAATGCAGTTTCATCACAATCATACATTCGCCCCTCATTGTAACCGTCGTTATCAACATGTTTTCAACATTTCTGAAAAATTTGGTTTTCTTCTGCCACCCAGCCCCTTATTGTAACCAAGTATTCCCAACTCTCATTATACACACCTTCGAAACACAGTTCTTCACTTTATTGATAATTTTCAGTTTTTTTCAACACTGTAAGCTTCCCTTTTACTCAATTTGATTGCGCGTAATTGCAACCGGTTTGGCGCACGCGACACACAGAACGTAGAACCGTAACTTGCAGATCAACTGCCGGCCGATGACTGACAAAATTAACAACACCCAGCCCGCTCGCACCTGAGTGTAATAAAATTTGAGTTAAATGGCCTCCTCCCGCGTTATATCCGAATCCACGGTATAGCGAGCCGCCCTATAGTGAGGGTCTACTGTGTTTATAATTCATCTATGACACTTTTGTTTCGGTAAATATTAAAATCACTCATACAGTTCATCGAAATAACTGAGCAAGCTGGCATTCACACGCATCAAATAATTTCTCGAGAAAATATATGTTCAGTAAGATTTTGGTTTTCGTAGCTTCTTCACCATATTTTAACTTATGTAGTTTTATTATTTATGGTATGCCTTACCACAAGTCGTCCATAATTAGGTATTTTAAAGAACTGTGTAGTCTGATTGATTGGCCTAATTATTATAAATTGTTAAACTTCTGATTAAATCAATTTCCTTATTGAATTTACGATTCGCGTTAACTCTGAATCCACTTCAGTCCGATAGAAATTCGGTAAAATATGACCAAAACTTAAAAATCACAAGTGCGGTTTTTCATTTGTAATTGATAAAGCATGCGATTTTGAATTGAGTGTCAGTGTGAAATTGGGTTTTCGTTTTTTTATTATTATTAAACTGGAATGTTGCTATATGATTAAAAATGACTAATTTAACAACAGTTCAGATAATGAAAAATGGACATTTAATTTTAAAAAACAAATTATTGGGTGGCTCCATCGTAACCCACTTTGTATAATGCGATTGGCGCTGTACCACCCTGAAGTTTAATTATTAAATATCCATGTTCTAAGATCCAAACTGCTAGAAATTGTTACTAACCTGATAACACCATTAGATTGTACAACAGATATTAGAATGTTTTTCCTTTTGGGATATAGGAAATAATTAAGATAACACTATAAATTCAACTCCAATGTCTAATAACTCTATAAGCGTACTAGATTTCTCATCTATGGCAGTTTGTGGCTAATAAGCCCTAACCATGGTGTAATAAAAACTAAGCTAAGCATTATTATAATATGAATTATGAAGTAGGGACGTTTACGATAAGTCTGTTTAGAAATAAGGTTGCAAACCACAGATGATGCAAACATTTACGTATTTCAGTAGAATCGGCTTTATTTTAGCGAAAAATCAATGTAAATTAGAGAAATAGTAAGTTATAATTTTTTTTCTTCATAAAATAAGATGCAAAAAGTGATTTTTTCACTGCACTTTTTTGGCAAACTTTTCTGAAAGTAAGCCGCAGTGAGTTACTTAGCGAGGTTAATCGATAAGGAAAAAAAAAATCCACAGGAATTTTTGCGAGTAAAAACTGGTTAATTTTGTTTTTTGTAAAAAATATGTCAACAATGACATATCTAATAGTTTTAACGCTTTTCCACAAATTTTTAACGAGTTAAGGTGGTGTATCAGCCGAATTCAGCTGCGATTGCCGGTTATCGTTTTTCTAGTCTACGCTTTGAGCATATTCTAATTATTATTTTTCTCATGCGGCATATTGAGGAACACAGTATAGTTAGATCGTTTTGAGTACTTAATTTGTAGATAAAGCAGGTGATCGGATTAATGCGCCGGTGAAATAGTCATCGTGGAATTATGGCTCTCAGAAAGCTTTCGGGAGAGGCGCGATTCCGTATAAAAACCAACCTAACTCGACAAATTTCAAAACAATTTTATTTTCACCAAAGAAAGTAACATGAGTCGACGAAGCTTAGACAATATCGAAAGAGGAGAAAATTGAACAAGGTCGACGGGAGTCCTCGAACGGTTCTTACTTGGGACGGAGTCCGCGATGGACTCGACGGGCGGCGGCGCGTTCGGAAGCACGTTCGTCGGAACATTCGACGGGACAGTCGACGGTGCGGTCGACGGCGCAGTCAACGACACGGTCGGCGGGACGGCAGGCCCTCCGTTGAGCTCGTTTCTCTCGGCGCTGTCGGATCGAGTGCGGTTCCGGCGAACGTAGTTACGATCCTTCGTCGACGTCTTGAGCTCCTTGAAAGCGACGCGAGAGGGCTCCGGCGCGGCCGGGCTCGGGTCTGAATTGGAATCGCGTCCGCTCTTGCGCCCCTTGCGCTTCCCCTCTCGGGCCTCTCGCTCGCGGGCAGGACGGCGCGGCGACACACCCTCGTTTCTTTCGGCGCTGGCCTCTCGCGCCGCAACAGGCTCCTCAGCGAGGGGCTCTTTCTTGGGCCGGCGGTTGGCGATCTTAGGAATAGGCGGCAGACGCACCGAGGCGGCGGCGGCATTGGCGGCAACGCTGGGCGGCGGTGCAGGCGCCAGCCGGCGGGTGGGGGCCGCCGGCGCTTCGGGAGGACGCTCTCTCTCCCTCTCCCGTTCCCGCTCACCCTCCCTTTCTTTGTCCCTGAGCGGTCGCCCGCGTGGGCGCCGCTCCCCGCGCTCCCTGGGTCGCTCCCGCTTGTCCTGGCGCGGCTGGATGTCAAACACGTGGTTGGCGATGGGCCGGTTGGTGTCAGGGTGCGTGCGCAGGGGCACCGGGGCAGTGGCCGGCTGGATCCTAGCCAGGCGTGGGTCCCTCCGGCGGATGGGGCCGCCGGCCAGTGGGGGGATTGGTGGTCCGGGGACAATGCCCTGTGATAAAAAACAAAACAAACGTTAACACAAATTCCATTAATCTCACCGACCCGACGTCCGTCTAGAACAGAAAAATAAGCTAAACGAAGAAAAATGTTATGCAATGCGTGTGGGCAAAAATGACCCTTTCGCTGGATATAAACTAGACGGAGCAGCGCTCGCCGAAAAACCTAAGAGTCACAGTAGAACCTAGACAAACTGCTATTGTAAAGAGCTATTGTAAAAATCCACATTAACTTCATTTGAAAAGCGCTTCCGGACAGTGAGGAGAATGCAGAAACTTATAGGGGGGAATCCATTAATTACAGTTTTTTATTGGAACCCCCTCCCCTTTGTGGGATTTGGTGAGATAATGGTGGGACCCCCCTCCCCCTCACGTGAGATTTACCCTATCATTTTCAATTTATGAAAACTGATATATTCATTCAATTATTAGATATATTCATGTAATTTGATCCATACCACTATAATGTACTAAAATTGTAGTAAAATATATACCTAATAATTGTAGTAAAATATATTTGTGTGAATACATTAAATGTTATTTTTTTCCGTACCATTTACATGCCTTTCTTATAGAATAAAAGAATACCCTAAATAATGTATTTTTTAATTTTGTATATTTAAGCATTAAAGCAAAGTGTGTCATCCATCATCTTTGACGGGTTGAAAATCTAGTAATTTAATATTGTCTATGCCCGGGATTGATTTTGTAATACGAAACATTAAATCTGTTTTAATAATATACTCTGAATTAGAGTAAACATTGCAAATAAATTGTAAAATGAGTATTCGACTGATGGAATGGTTTATTTCAAATTTCAAGCAATTAAATGATATTCTGCCGCGTGTGCCATTACGCGTTAGGAGATTGATACAAAAAAGGTGTTTATCAATCTCCGTCTTTGCATTCCGAGAGCGAAATATCCGGTCGGCACTCCGACTCAATAAAAATATAATAATCAAGATTACTCACAGGACCCAAGCGGTTCTTGGCGGACATAACTGCAGGGTTGACATGCGGAGGCAGCATAGGATTTGCGATGACAGGATGACCGGCCATTCCAGCGGGCATCATCCCCATTCCAGACACTCCCATTAGAGTCATATCCGGAGGAATACTCTGTGAAAAAAAGAATATAATTATAAAATAGCCTGACCAATAATGGAAGCTCTACTGGAAGACCAAAAATGAAGAAAATTTTAACAAATGTTTCACCTGCATGGCCAACTGCTGTCGCTTAGCCTGCTCTGCTATTTGAATCTTGGTCTGCGCCAGCTCCATGTCGATCTTCCTCTGCCTGAGCTGCAGCAACTCCTGCTCCTTGAGCGCCAGGGCGGAGAGCATCTTCTCGTTGCTCCCAGGAGTGGCCGCTGGGTTGGCGCTCGCACTCGTGTTTCCCTGTCGAACAACTCTTCATTATCATTATCCATCAGTCGAGTAGTGCAGCGGTTAAGGCCTAGCTTTGAATCATACTGTAGTTCGTCCTATGAAGAGCCTTGGAAACCGTCGCGAACTGACAGTACAAGCACCCCGATCAATTATCCCATTGATTCATAAAACATGGCGTACCGTCGTATCAAATATTCTCAAAATTGTCTTCGATAGTACATATCGCAGCTCTCAGAAGACAAAAAAATTTCGAGTTTTAGTTATAAGGGATTCCGTTTGTAGCTCTCGGCTAACGTTAAAATTAGGGATGCGACGATTATCGATATCCCGATTACGATTCTGATCATTTAGAAAAATAATCGCTGATTACGATTCCAATTATTGTCACAGTGCTGATAGGGTTCATTCATAATGCATAAAAATGTAAAATATTACTATTCTGTTGTATAGTAAATAGCTTTAACCTTCGAAAGAACTACGCCGACCGCTGAATCTATATCCGCTCGGATAGCCGAGCGGCTCTTTTAGCACTAGCCTCGGACGCTATTGGTTCAAAGCTGGTGTAAAACTGCGTGGTTATGTTTAACTCAACAGGCAAAAGAACAGGGTAGTTCTAATATGGGTTCCCGACCATGCAGGGATTGAATGCAATGAAAAAGCCGACAAACTCGCTAAAACGGTCCTGAACCTCCCTGTGCCGTACCAAAAAGTCTGGCAAACCTAAAATGCTCAAGAACCTATGTTTAAAACAATCTAACCACTGAAACAATGATTCTAGGTAAGTAAGTACAAACGGAGCTGCCATGGAAATCACCGACCGGAGTCGGGCCTATCATAATACTATTGTTACACTTTTGGAGGGTGAGCGGTGGACTCCGGACTGACGACCGGCCGTGGTAGGTGTAGGTCAGCTGTCTTGCAACATGTGAGCGTTCACCTTACCATTCACCTCCCTTTCGAAGCCATAGTATATGAGATACGGAAATCGCAGTTTTAGATATTTTTCCTAGGAATTAGTTAATTATATTCCTGGAGAGACCAAGATCCTTAAATAGATGAAATAGAGATTTCAATCAGATTTTTTAAGCGTAAATTTGTAATTTAAAAAATGTATATATTTCTACTGTATAAATATAAATTTCTACTGTAAAAATGTATGCATATTAATATATAAAATAATGTGCTGACCAAATGATTGATGCAAATTCCAGCTGGTTTTAAAAGTGGAGTGGTAGCCTGGAAGGTGTGGTAAAAAACACTAACACTTTCCTGCAATATTATCAAGACCAACCCTGGGCGCGACTGCACATCCTTTGCTCGTCATGGTGTTAACCGTTCCGAGAGAGCAGACATCTTGAAGTCGACTATACTCAGGAGCTGAGGCTATGGAGACCAGTTGAGAGGCCGATGGCCGCAGTTCTGGAGCCGTTGACCAACAAGACGACATTGTATCCAACATGTAGCAGGGGTACGCCGTATCCTATAAGGATTCACAAAATATCTTTTTTACCACTTCTTACTTTCAGTAAATAGCCATATTAAGGAAAAAAAATCTGGGGCCAATAAGGTTTCTGCCATTTTTACTTTAAACTTAGTTCAAACAGAAAATACGCATTCTAAAATTGTGAAAATAATTGAGTTAAATTAATAACGACTGGCTTCATGTTTGACGATAGTCGATTTTTATCTCCTAGAAAAAATTGATTGAGGAGATAAAAATTGATTTTTATCTCCTAGAAAAAATATCTAAAATGGTAATTTCCATATCTCAAATTCTATGGCTTCGAAGGAGAAGTGAATGGGTGGTAGGGTAAACGCTTACATGTGGTAAGGTAAACGCTCACAACGCCAACTTCCGCCGCGTGAAGCTGAACAGTGAAGCCAATCCGAGTGATGGCATTTGCAAGATCATGGTATTTATTTAATTTATACTCATGGTCTTTTAGAGTATTTGATTCCCGTGGAACAGGTATTCTACAATAAGGTAAGTGCCCATAAACTCACCGTAAATGCAATTTGAACGACAACTGAGACATGTTCAAGGAGATTAAAATCCAGATTGAAATATCCCGAAGTGCATAATTTAAAATGTGTAGCGGAGCAAACATCAACCTACACCTGTAGATCAGACTTCTAAAATGCTACATATTCTCAATATTATTATATGGGATGGAAAGCTGGGCACTTACAGAAATGCTGTTAAGAAAGCTTGAGGCTTTTGAAATGTGGGCCTATCGAAGGATACCATGTATAAGCTGGGTTATCAGTGACAGAGATGAAGACGTCAAAGCCTTTGAGTAAGAACACAAAAACCCAAAATCTCGAATACTTTGCTAATGTCGTTCATCACCACGAATGATATAACATGCATTTAATCGTTTCGAGAGGCGGCCAATAAAATTGATATAGCCAATTGGATATCCAACGTTCGGTAGAAAACATGGCACCAGAAGTAGAATTATTTCAAAGAAAAGAACTATGTATTCGTTATATTATCTGGATATCTGGTTCTGGTTCAATCATTATTCGGTACATTATTACAATTTACTACAGTTTACTGTCTTCCTCCGGTTTACCGTCTACCCTGTCTTATATGTAAGTCCATATGCATTTATCAAAGTAATGAAATAAAACCATGAGTCAATTGATTATGTTTGAATGTTGAAAGCAGGTATAGACATTTATTTCGGCAGACGTCCACTAAATAGCCGTGTATGATGTCACCTGTCAAGTAGCGAAATTCGAGCTATTATAAATATAAACTTACTCGATAGGACAGTGCGGGTCTCCCTCCGTCGAGAATGGCTTCTTTGACCGCTTCGTGGCCCTCAAAAGGCTGCCGCAGAGTAAGAACTTCATACATATACATACCGTACGAGAAACAGTCAACCTGAAAATTCAATTCTTGAAAAGAAAATACTCATAAAACCCATCATAAAACATACATCTAGTGGTGAATATGTGAATTCTGGACTAACGATCGTCTGAAGTAGGTATAATTGATCACCGCGTTCTGACACTAAATGCGGCAAAAATGAAATACACAGCTTTCGGAATTCATTCTCCTAACTTTCCTAATGATCAAACCATGAAAATGCACAATTATATATGCAAAAAAGATTCCAAATGCAAATGTCATAACATCCAAAAAGTGGATTCTATAAAATATTTAGGCATCTTAATTGATTGTAATTTTAGCTGGGAGCTACAAATAAAAACCCTTATAAAGAGAACTAGAAAATTAGTATAGTAGTAAGTACAAATGGAGCTGCCATGGAATTCACCGACCAGAGTGGGGCCCATCATAATACTGTAAGTACAAACGGAGCTGCCATGGAATTCACCGACCAAGGTCGGGCCCATCATAACACTATTTTATTTATTTTTACACTTCTGGGGGGTGAGCGGTGGTCTCCGGACTAACGACCGGCTGTGGTAGGTTTTGG
>JAOPUG010000105.1:9245303-9260266 GCA_027564375.1 Micropterix facetella
AAAAAGCGGTTGCTTTCAATGCTAAATTTTGGCAATTATTATATTTAGAGACTAGTAGTGGCATCTACATGTCGCGTTTCGTATTAAAATTCGACCTGCCAAAAAAAACTATCGGGGTAGGTAATCTCTCTATTATATTATCTTTGGTTTCGTCAAAGATAATTATCTTTGGTTTCGTATATATCTACCCTTGAAAAATAAGAAGAGTAGGCTTATATTTTCAAAGTTCTCTACCATTCCTGACCGAATCATAATAACTAAAAAAATCCTCATAGAAACCAAACAGGTACAGCGCCTCATCGTTTTATTTTAAACAGTTTTATTTTACTTCACGTTCCGTATAGTTCTAATTTTACGACAGATTTTTTTAACAACTTACCGATTTCCATGAAACTTCGCACACATATTCAGTCTCCATGCCCATACAACATTATCATAATTTCAACTTTTGATTCTCAAATTCTGATCCCGCAGCTGCCTGCTGACAGCCTACCTAAACCATGAGACTTGAGGATCTGCTGGTTTTAAATCAGTATCGTGGGTCTCAAATAGAAACTATAGTAATACAACTGAACTTCAAGATCCAACTCCTCAGTTCTGATACTGCAGTAGTAAGTACCGCATTCCTAAACCATGTAACTTTACTTTATTTTAAAATTGTATTGTGGGTCTCAACGACAGACTTTATTATTGAACTCCGGATTCCAACTCCTCAGTCCTGATGCTGCACGAGTGAGGCCTACCCAAACTATAAGACTTGACGACCTCCTGGATTGATATTAGGAAAGTGAGCCATACGAATTGACGAGTCATTGAACTAGCATACTAAATGAAACTAAAACGTTGAAAATAAAATAATGGTAAAAACAACTTTTTACGCTAAACTGTTTTATTGTACAATCGATGATATACTAAAAGCTAGAAAATAATTATGGGTCACCAACCTGGAACTTTGATCAGACAATCGTGTGGCACATTCAGTAGAAACCTTTTCGTAGATATGATCTGATTTCCAAGCTCCAAAAATTAATGTGTTCAACTAAATGCACCCCGCGATTTTATTTTAGTCTTATCAAAGCCTCAGATTGGAGATGTTTAGTTATTTTCTAACTTTTAATGTATCAGCGATTGTACAATAAAACGATTTGTCTTAAAAAGCTTTCTAACGCATTTTTTTGTTTTTCCTTTTTTCAATAGATTCTCCATTTGCAGAATCGGCAAAATGTTCTACAATACCAATAGCGACCACACATGTCATTAGAAAGATATTTCCATGTACTACAATAGTTATTATGGCGGTTCATTTCAAATCGCTGTGAGAAAAAAGTTATTGCCTCGCTAAGGCTAGATCGATTATGAGCACATTACCAGAAATGACGTTCTACAAAGAAACATGACAATACCGAGAGGACTATTTGGTAACGTAGAAAATACTAAGGCTATTCATGATTATCATATGTGACGGCACCTACACGTACATTCAGAATAGTTCCAACTTTTTATTTCAGCGTCTAACGTACAGTTTACATAAATACGACATCCTTTTTTGATTGTGTGTACTGGCGGATAGATCATTGAGGTTTTGGGACCTTTTGCTGCTACCACAACATACGCAACTATTATGTCACGTGCTGTTAATAATAAAGATGGCGTCTTTAACTGGTTTTTTTTAGAAAATGACGTAATGATTTTTGACATAGGCTTCCGTAATGCAGTACCAGACCTTGAACAATGTGGATTGGAGGTACACATCTCGCCCACAAAACTAAGGCGCGGAACACAGGTAACTACCGAGTAAGTCAACAAGTCCAGACTAGTGACTATATGTCGTTGGGTCGTGGAAGTTATTAATGGGCGAGTTAAGCGTGATTACCAACTGTTGCAACAAGACTTTTTCAACACCACTTTACGGAACTTATTCCCCGATTTCAGAATAGCTTGTACTTTCATAAATGCTTTCCACGTACCCATTGTTGACAATATAAATGCTGTCGCTATATTAAATTCTATAAAACAGAGGATTCACCTACCAAATGATCTGTATGATTATGTGAATGACAGAAATTTGAATAGCCAAGGAGTGGCTTTCAATAGATTAGATGCGAATGAACCTCAATTACAGGAATTTCCTCATCGTTCAGAGAATGAAGTTACAATGTTTTTATTAAGATAAATCATGATCTAATCATACTGTGAAGTGCATATAAATAACTGTTTGTACTTGGTCTAAGTCTGTCAAGATAGCGCCCTGGTCGATTTAGATAATTATAATATGCCACAAAATGCATGGTTATTAAGAGTACGTACGCAGTCGAGACATGTAAGAGCAAGAACTTACTACAGCTATAGTTTAGTCGACAGAGATCGAGAAGGCACAGGTGCCATAAGTCACTATTAGTGCAGATGTTTAACTGGGCGGCGCACAGCAGGCAGCTGAGCACATATAATCTCCGTAGTGTGGCCATAGAGTCAGGGTGGAATTTGCCACCCTGCCCTGGCCTGTACAGGCCCCCTCAGATGCTGATTTTGTTTTCATAAGTCAAATAAGCAATGCTCGCGCATGTAACTAACGTGTAACGCGAACACAAACACACACATAGAGAGTTTTATGATAAGAAAGAAAGAACTCGTACATTTCGTACATCGTACTTGTGGTCTTTTTATTGTAAGTCCGCACAATTATCGTACAGGATGGCTTGGTTGGCATCACTGACTCGGGGCGACATATATGGCGCACGCGCGAGCCAGCCAGTCAATGACTGACTGGCTGACGAAGAGAAGGAAGAGATCGGTGCTATTTGCTTGTCTGCAAGAGGTTCTGATGCTTGCCGAAATTGCATCCTTTGCTTGTCGAAATTGCATGCTTGCCGAAATTGCATCCGTAGACTTTTGTCTGAATATAAAATAGGTACACAACCGTGCGTACTCCAACCTATACGTAGATTATTGTACAATACTCACAATCTCATTTACGCAAGTGACTTGAGAGATACGATTTTCAGCACTGCAGCGTATTAAGACGAAGCTTTGTTCTTTACTAGGTCAAGAACTGCTGGATTCGTTGATTAGTCTGAACACACTCGGATTAAGATCCAAGTCAGTGTTCAGACCGTTCGTAAAAACTGCTATCCTCCTCATCCGTGATAAGTTAAGAATGAGGGGGATAGCAGTTTTTACGAACGAGTTATTGGCAGTCTAGCTGAAACTTCTCTTTTTAAAAAATGTTGACTGGATAAACTAATTGATCTTTCTACATACACATGTATGTCTTTGAAGATAAAAACTTCCAAAAAATCATGCCTATTTGATTATTATTATCATTTGGTTTATTCGGTAATCTGATGGTATCACCTGGTCCTAGGCGGGCGGCGGGCCCTTGGGAGCCGCACGGGCCCCTTAGGCCACCCGGGGCCCTTAGGCCCAGTCCGACGCTGGACAGACATGAAGGTTTTAGGACACCTGCATCCAATTTAATGGATGTAATTGTGGATAACGTTGTGTAAAACAGAATAATAATAAACGTTTTACTATATTATAACTTAATCTATTTGTTTTTTATTTCCACACAACACCATTTTCCGTAAACAACAAAAAAAAATAGTACTTACGATACATCGCCATAACTTTTTTCACACAGCATTTTGAAATGACCCGCCATAATAACTATTGTTGTACATTAAAATGCTACGTATTGACATATATGTGGTTTTTATTGGTTCCTAGAGCATATTTCATATTGGCTACACGCTCTTTATTTCGGTATAGCATATGTCCTCGAATTTGATCATTAGACTGTTTAAAATATGCGCGTTGATTCTATATAGGCCTTTAAATAACGATATTAGTTTTGCGAATGAAACCAAATACCGAAAAGAGCGCTTGGAAAATATCCGTAAGTTAAAGTAGCAGATATTTCACTGTATGAGAAAATATCTGTTCTGCCAATCGCTACTATTGACAATTCGATTGTCAGAAAGCGGTTTGTGTACGTATGAAATTTCAGTAAAATGTTAGTTTGCTAACTTTTGATAAAGGCGATGGGGTTAGAAAAGATGCGTCTCAACGCAACGCACGGAAAATGCCCGTTCTTCTTTGTGGCACTGTTGGTATTAGCGTTATTCTTCTTGACTTGCAACTGGTGGTCTTTAACTACGGATAATATGGAATTACTGAAGGAAATGCAGAAATTAGACACACAGCTGAACCAGTGCACGAAACAGTTGACGAACTGCAATTACAACAAGGAATCGCTCGAGAATAGAGTTCAGCAGGAGGAAGAAAGCATCCTGAGATCGAATAATAACGAGAAAGCTGCCCTCAGCGAGTTGAAAACGGCTCGTAAGCAGCGCGAAGAGACGCTCGCGTTAACAAACAAAACGCAGAACTCGCTCACGATGTGTCAAACAGAATTAGACTCGCTGAAGAACCTCGATCAGAGCAAGACTGTGTCGCTGAACTCGCTCCGCATCGAGAAGGAGACGCTTGCTTCACAGCTCGCCGAGAAGAAGAGTAAGATTCTCGAGCTGGAAGGGAAGATGAGCATGCTGCAGGAGCAGCGAGTGAAGCAGGCGGGCGCTGATGCGAATGTCGAAATTACATCCCCACGCGCAGTTATCAAAGTGCCGCTGGCTTCCGCAAACGACGCTTTCAACGATCAGCTCGTTCCAAACGATCCCGCGCAGATCGAAAACGCAGCAAATGAAGATCTGGGCGACTTAGCCGATAGGAATATCATATAGATTCTTAATTTGATGATTTCGAGATTTCTTAGTTTGATTGTGGTGAGGGGAATTGAAAGATCGGTCTTTAAAAATCCAGCACTGTAAGAGAGGCGATAGAGTCAGCCACCTTGGGCGCCAAAGTCAGTCAGAGGATGCCAGGCGGGGAAGACTTTCAATGGAATACTTTTGCTCCCAAAATTTTTGAACGTGATATTATTTACTTTTGTCAGACAAAAATAAACCCCGGTTTGTAGATTATCTAAAACCGGCGTTCCATTTATGAAACTAGTGGCACGCTTCTAGTCGCATGGCGCTAAAGTTACGAGAACAGTTCGCCGAATTGTGTTTCCGTTATTGTGAATTTTTTGATGTTTTTTTTAAGGGTGGTTATAGTATTATTCGGCTCACACTAAAAGTACTCGTATATGCCTCTCAGATTCAGCTGCGTGTGTGACCACCCTAAAACTAAAACTATTGCAGGAAATAATTATAGACCGGATATTTTTTTTGCTATATATTAATATATAATGTTAGGATATTGTAAGTCTTTTGAACAAATTTAAAAATTAAATATTCAGTGCCATTCTGCATCGAACTGTTGCTTTGCTCCTTAGGTCGCTCTATAGCGACGCCGCAGTATAAAGAGTTAGAACAGTAAACGTACTCTCGGATGGCAAGGTGCGGGATAGAGTGCGAGGGAAGCGAGCAGTGAAGCACGTAACGACAAATGCCTGTGTTTACCGTTACGCAGTATCGGGGTTGTCAAATTTCTCCATCGTTGGAGTAGCTGTGCGGCGGTTTTACATTGCAGATTTCAGATTCTGCATATTTCACTCGAAGGCACAGATAACCGTCTGCGGTTCAACGTCTAGTAGTCGTATTACGATTTGTGACGTCGCTCGCTCCTTTTTCAATTTTGTTCCAAGAGAAGTTGCTGTATGTTTACTGTGACGGCGCTAGCGACGTAGTTACTTAAATGGAACACCAGCTTATGGTTAATCTTCCCAAAATCTAAAATAGCAGGGAAGACATGTGTACTTGTAAACAAGCAAAATACGTTGATAATTTGTGGTTTTAGCATGGTGCAACCTTACACAAATATTTTGAAAGCCAGAGTAAGTTTCTAAAAGTAACTTAGAATGAGTGTCACTGAATATAAAGCAATAATTATAATCGGTTATTTGAAGAGATGTCATATTGACCATTTCTGGAGGAGGTGACCTATATTAGGATTTATTTCCCTTCTTTGAATTTGCACGGTGCTGTAAGTCATCCACACTATAACTTCTATGCAATGAAATTGTACATTTCTGTATTTTGACGTGGAAATGTCTTTAAAGAGGCCCTGAGTGTATTCAACGTGTTCGTATGCTTACATCATTGAGCAGGGGAAAGGATCTCGAAATACGCTCCGCACGACCGAATAATCAGTCATAAATCAACAATGGAAAGAATCACATAAGTGATTCGTCCGTCGCAGTGTAGATCTTGAGGTATTAAAACATGAGCTAAGCAGAAAAAAATTTAAGTCATTGAAAAAATTTACACGAAAGATGTTTCCACGTAAAAAAGATTACGATATTGTAGCTATACTCTACCCACCCAAATTTTTCTATTCCCCGCGATATAGAAGTTATCGTGTAGTGAAAAATAACGGAGGATAGACTCCTGGAGGTTGATATATTTTATATGAGGTGACTTCGTCTCGTATACAAATTTTTCTCTCGGCAATTAAAAAATCGAGCTCCAGGTTTATCTGCGTAAACTTGTTTAAGGCGATGATGTATGTAAAAAAATCACATACAAATTTCATAAGAATATCTCATACGAATCCGCCGACGAAGACGGATCAGCGCATTTTTGAAAATATACTTATATTTTATTTGAGAAAAAAATCCACGGTAGTGCAAGTTTAATGTATATAGTTTATATAAAAAATATAAAAACAAAAAAACATGCAATAATAAGTAATATTTAATAGGGAATATGAATGAAACATGCATTTTTTATATTATTTTTTAAATCAAGAAGTAACTACAAACGGAGCTGCCATAATTAACTGACCGGGGTTGGGCCCATCATAATACCATTGTTACACTTCTGGGAGGTGAGCGATCGGCTCCGGACTAACGACCGGCTGTGGTGGGTTTATAAAAACAAAATATCTTTTTTTTTTTTAAATTCCGCGATAGTCATGATGACTTAATGACTCGTTAAAATGCCTCACTATTTTTTTTTAGCTTTTTGGTCCTGCAATTTAATTTGAAAGGTGTACAAAAATGACAACTTCTTGTATAGCTCCCAGATTAATTTTTTTCTCAAATTTTCAATCCTTTTTCAAAAATTTGAAATAGCTTATGAATTTAAGAAAGGTACCCTTAGTTATGATATTTTTTTCCGTTAGCTAACTTAATCAGTTTACTATGACGGTTCAAAAATTACCAAAAAATGTAATCGTCGACATTTACATACATCATCGCCTTAAAAATCACAAGTGAGCATTCCAAAATATGCCAAAAAATAAAAATTTATCTTTCTCCACCAAAAGGTGGTTTATTCTGATGTCTCCCTGTAAGCTGCAGAAAGCCAAGTTTCACCTGTAAAATATTGTCCATTTACGAATTGATATTACGAATCAATCAATTTATTAAGCTGCCAAAATCGATCCAAAAATCACTCATTACGAACATCTGCCTGTAATTTTAAAACAATATTTGCTCAAGAGCATAAGTTTATCAGTATTTTATAGGTTCATCAAAGAACAAAAATCACTTTTGGAATAGGGTATCACGGTGTCCATTTTGACGTAGAAAACTTTGTAGTAAATAAATTTTACGTGTGTGTACTTAGAAGAAACACTGTTGAACGTGAAAGCTATCATCATATTTGCCTGATTTCAATTGCCATAATTTAAAAAAGTTACCGCTTTGCATAAGTTTGTTTGCTGTTTTGTCTTCATTGTGATATACAGGGCTATGGAGTGAACTGTGAATTGTTATATAAATAATTTGCTCAATTTCATTGAATAGTGTTTTTTTTTTCCGTATTAAATAAGAGCATTTCAATCGAAATTTGTACTCTCCGAAGGTAAACATACTCAACGGAAGTTGATTATTATTAAATTTTGTATAAGTAGATCAATGTATCAACACTTTTTTCACTTCTTGTGTAATAAATCTTCATACTGTTTATCTCGATTGGTTTTCTTTACCTTTTTTTCAACTAAAAAAAAACACAAAATGTTAGAAGATAAGTGATACATTTTATTCAGTTAAACACCAAATTAACATTCGACATTTACATAAGAAATAATACAGAGGTTAAAAATGTTTTAATTCACTATCAACATTACGATTATGAGACAAATAATTGCCCTTTCTAATTAAAAAGTAATAAAAAAAAACTTACTATTAACACAAATATTAGAGGCTGACCGAAAGTTGTTTGCGGAGTTTCAGAAATAGAGAAATGCATTTCGGTTAGCCTCTATCGAAGAAAGCTATCTTATTGATATTTTGAATCTTTGTTGCCGAAATATTGCATAATAAAATCTACACAATTGGCGGTCATGTGCCTATTTGAGAATTTGTATAAAAAATTAAACTAACAAATACTGCATCCGAAACAATTATATTACGGCTTTTGACAGATTGTTTCATGATTATAAAAAGCTTATTAGATTTAAACAAAACGGATGGGCCCTGAAGTAAATACATATGTACGCACACATCTGGTGAGAGCATTGTTAAATGCAAGAAGGAAAGGTGAAGTACCGGTATACCTTGTAAGCTACGTTAATGAATTTGGGAAATAAAATATGCATTCAAAATACGACTTGTAAAGGAGGATGTTTAAAATACCATGAGTTGATCGACTCTGAAATGACACTGCCAAAATAAAGGACCCCAGAGCTGTTAAGCGTTATAAAAACCCAAGCTTAAAGCATTTCAGATTCATAATACGGAACAAAAATGATGGTAGGATACAAGATTATAATTCACTCCGCCAGTCTTACGGCATACAGACTCAGTGTTTGGGCGAATAGAAGCGGGGAGGGCCCAATTACGCTGAGCTAAATCTTCTCCACAAAAGCCCATTCACCTTGACCCAGGACAGACTACCCAAAGAAAATTTGGGCAAGAAATCCTATGAAATCCATATCTCCGCCAGGGAAGACTGGAAGAAGCCTCATTGGCTGCAACACCAAAATGCGGACGCCTGGTTCACCGATGGATCAGGAGCGAATGGATGTTTTGGGGCTGGCGTGTACGGCCTCAAAACCAAACACAGAATCAGCATCCCTCTTGGACAACAAGCCACGGTTTTTCAAGCCGAAGTGTTTGCCATATTGGAATGCATAAAACTCCAAAATCAACTGGACGTAAAGAATAGAAGAATCCTCATCTGCTCCGACAGCAGATCAGCCTTGGATGCTCTTGCTAAAACCACCACAGAGTCCTCTATGGTTTGGGACTGTATGCAAGAGCTCAATAAATTGGGAAAAGCCAACAAGATCACACTAATGTGGTCACCTGGCCACCAAGGCATATCCGGCAACAAAGAGGCAGACAGACTAGCAAAACTGGGCACACTGGAATGCCCGGCAGAGCCAGTAGTTGGGGTCCCCTTCGCTATGAGCAAAAAAATCATCAGGGACTGCTTGGAGCAGGAACACCGGGCATCCTGTAAGCAGAGCCAAGATTGTCGCCAGGCAAAGACAATGATGGAGCAACCACTTCTTAAAAGAACAGGGCCCTACTTGACATGAGCTAGAAGAGCCTTAGAATAACTATCGGCCTCCTCACTGGACACACGACACTTAGAGCGCATCTCTTCAACCTTGGCTTGACTGATAGCATAGACTGTCGGATATGTGGTGAAGAACCAGAAACTTCATGTTTGTCATTCGAGAACATAATTGCTCGCAGTGTGTGCCAAAAAGTGACGTCGTTTTCAGAACATGATTGTAGGAAAATCTGAAATGAGGACGTATTTCTAATAAAACTCAAGCAGATCCAAATTAGATTAAAGTACCCTTAATTATGATTTTTTTTCAGTTGGCTAACATCATCAGTTAGTTCACTACGACGGTTCAAAAATTGCCAAAAAATGTAATCATCGAAATTTAGATACATTGTCACCTTAATAAATGGACAGCATAAGCTAAGCCAATTTCTACTGCATGAAGTGAAGACTTGCACAGTAAAGCTAATCCGGGTGACGTCATTTGCGAGATCATGGTATATATTCAATCATCCAATCATTGATTTATTTATTGGATTGTCATTCATTAGGTCCTTTACTTACGATATTCAACAGTTCCTCTACTGTTTGTATAATTTATGTCGTGTTTTATTTACACCTAGAAAATGAAACTACATTGAAATCAGTAAAAAAATATTTATTAGCAATAAAAAATATTAGTGGCCAAAATTCAATATTTTGTGTGCCCGCCTTTGGCTGCTATTAGAGCTTAAACACGGCGAGACATGCTCTCTATGCAGACTTGAATTGTTGTGGGGATATGTGTGTTGTGATGCAATTCATGTATAAGGGTTTCGGATAACCGGCTTTTGTTTGTTATGTTTTTTTTTGCTATTTCTCTTTTAAACAGGTCCCAACCATTCATATCAGACGAGTTGCCAAGCAAGTCCAGAACCTAGATTTTTCTGGCGTAGGTAGGCAGTCATGTTTTTGGCTTTGTGGCAAGGGGCTCCGTCGTGCATACATATGTATTCCTACTCTCCTGTAGCTGTGGCAAGAGTCTTGTTTCGAGTGCTTTGCGATACTGGTCTTGTTTCATGGTGTTTTCCACTACGTAGAACGAGCAGTGCCACTGCCGAATATCACCGAAAAATACTCATGGAACGCGGAGAAAAAAGATATACAAGACTGGCTGACAAAAAATAACATCCACTACTCACAATCATAGAAGAACTTTTACGAAGGGTGAAGCTAAGCCAACCAAAGAAAATATATGAAGTGGATCAACTTGCCAATGAATATGGTCACGAAGTCATTCAACTTCCACCATATCACTGTCAATATAATCCAATAGAATTAATATGGGCTCAGGTCAAAGGAGAAATTGCTACAAAAAATAATACCTTTAAAATGGCAGATGTTGAGAAGATATTGAATGAAGCCATCGACCATGTCACTACCGAAGACTGGAATAAATGTGTCCGTCATGCTGAAAGCCTACAGAATGATGACTTAGCAAAAATACGTTTAATGGATATCCGACCTCTTATTATCAATCTTCAAGACGACGATATTAACGGCGAAGACGAATTTTAATTGTTAGATCGAAGTTCTTTATCCTGTGCCATGCAATTTCACGGCTGAAGTGTAGTGCAAAGTGTCCAGTATCAAGTATCAAATGTTAAGTTAAGAGCCGTTAGAGCAGGTGAAGTTAAGGCTGCGTATTTTACTTCGTCGATCATTAGAGAATAGGCAAGTTAATTTTATTTTTATCATATTTAATTTGTTATTTATTTGGTATAACCTAATTACCAATAATTACGAATAGCAAATAACCTAATTACTAATAACCTATTAGTAATTAAATAATGTTATAATATTTGCAAATATAATAAATAAACAAAATATATTAATGATGTCGACTTTTAAATAAATATTTTATCGTTATCCGGCATCTCTACGCTTAGTGACAGGTACCGACACAGTCATCAGTTCGTCTGACGGCCACTATAGCAGAACACGCTCCCTGCGCGACAAAGCATTCAGTAATATCAGTCGGAGCAGTTGGAATCGAATCCGCTAGAGGCTATAGAATTTTTATTACGGCTTTATACTTTTATAATAAATATACTCTATTACTTTATGAGAACCTGATACTTCGATGGCCCTACAATGACGGTGCACGGAATGGGAAGATCACAATGCCAAACCGTCGTGTAAAAAACATGACCAAAAATTCAAGGGCCAACTCACATAGCATTGATGGTTATTATGTAACATAAAGCAAATGTTTTATGATATTTTCAATATGTGATTTACTCGTAAACAAATGTAAAAATAACACATTAAATTTGTATATATATTTCATAAATGAATTTTTAAATACTAGTGTTATCTTTCTTATAGACACGTTCACGCATTATCACGCATTAACTATATCACAAAATACTCCTTATGTCTTACATATTACATACACCCGTTATAGTAGCTACATATCTAATGGCCATCGTTCATGTTACTTGAGTTTGTGCTCCGCAATCTAAAGTGGTTCAGTGATGTTTATGAGGGTACGTACTATAATACATAGAGCTCGATATTAATAGCAGGTTGGAGGTTAATTCTGATATTTGGAACCCTCAGGAGATTCTGTTATACGTTAATGCTAGGGGATGTATAACATCATGAATTTAAGAAGGGTTACTACCCTGAATAGCATATCACATAATCAAAACATAAGATATAATCATAAATGTTTTAACTACAAATATTATATGAACAGTAAGGTAAACGCCTCATGTGACTAAAGTTTTATTTAATAATCTTCTATATTTTATGAGAAATACATACAAAAAATATCGATAAAATAAGGTAGTAACAACCTCGAAAGTGCCGTGCCTATACTTATGCTTTTTTCTTAGGAGGGCAGAGCAATGGAGTTATAATTACTACAACATGCTGAATTTCGAATCTATTAACTATTGAACTTGTTTGAGTATGTCCCTGAGTAGATTCGACAACTGTGTCTTGCGATATTTATCCTCTGAGCAACAGTTTTAATGACTATGTCTTATGCGTGTGCCTCTTGAGGTAGAATTAACTGTATTGTGCTCCCGGCCTATAACTGGAAAAATATGGGGTAAATCGCTTGAAAGAATTCGTACCTCTTGTTATTATGCTTTCGGGTTCTCTCGACATATTAACCGTTTACCTCTCGAGTGGGTATGGAAATTTCAGCGTAGTGGGGTGGAACACTTGTTACGAGAGGAAGGGAAACTGACCGCGTTATGGCGAACACAATATTCCGTTTTCTACTCCTTTTCACTGTGATGTCACTGTCCTTGTGTTTAGTCAAATTTAAACGGTTCTATTTTAGTACTATAATGTACCTAGACGATCATGCCTGCAATGTCTAATCTGTGGATTGGAGCACTGCATGTGACCGCTGCATAAAAATCCGTTTCAAATGTTATGGGGCTAGTAATCAAAATGACCAAATATTACTTCGGCCATCATTGTGGCCAAGTCTTGAAATCGTGTGTAAAGGTTTAAAGGTGCGCATGAATTAAAGATTTATTTAATAATCTTTATATCTTATAAAAGGTTGAGAAATATCGATAAATACGAGACAAAATGCCGTTAGGAGTTATTTCGGCCCACCCCTAGGGGGGCGAAGTCTTGAAATCATGCAAGAAAAATATTACTATGCATGATAACTCGAGTAAACTACGTCCAATTTCAAAAAATCTTTCGCTAATAGATAGTTATCGCAAATGTGCAGATACCAGTTGATTTTGGGTTCTATGCGACCTACGGTTTTTCATTAATCAAGTTGTTAGGTTTGCGGCTTCCATCTCACTACCAAAATAGCATGTTTTTTGTATTAGGCAATTATAAGTCGCAAGGAGGTATCTTCAATTCATTCAGAACCTAGTTTAAAAAAAAATCGATCTCGATCGGCGGACAAGAAAGCTTGCTTAAACCACAAGTAAGTGCTTCGAATTACAGCCGATAGATGGCGAAACTTATATTGGTATTTTTTCTGTTTTGTAATTTAACGCCTTATGGTGCGAAGCATCTTCTCCTAATAACTGTGGAAAAACGATTTAACGAGGCAGTCGCGTTGCTCGATATATCAATTGTATAAACATGTATATATTTGTAAAAGCGTGGAACTTCGTTCCTGGCGGGGATCACCCGACCGCACACGTTTTTTTAAGTAACAAAAGCCTTCATCAAAAAGCCTTGGTAATGATTTTCAACTCAGTTATTTATGTAGAATAATGTCTCATAAAGAAAAACCTATGTGGATATAAAAGAATGTTTCTTGGTTGTATGTCTAGAATCACACCAATACAAAAATATTTCACTTTACCTTTTAAGAAGGCCAATATCACAGGGTATTCCCAGGCGGTCACCCATCCAAATACTGACCGCGCCCGACCCTGTTTAACTTCGGTGATCGGACGAGAACCGCTGTATTCAACGTGGTATGGACGTTGGTATGAGACGGTCTTCTCAATTATATACTTTGCAAGGAAGCCAAATTTGATAATCAATTGCTTTTTATGTCGTTTACGCGTAACTTCAATATCGCACATGAGCATCTGTTACGACCTGTTTCATGGCGTCGTGAGATTTTGATAGCTATGGTTTTTCTGTTCACATGCACGTACTATTTATACATGAAACGCCTGAAAACTTATGGGCTCCTAATAAAATCTACAGTCACCAAACCAATTTTGTCACTGGAGTCTATTGTAGAATAATCTAATTAATGTAGAATATAATGTATACATGTATAATCTAATTAATGTAGAATATAATGTATACATGTATAATCTAATGTAGAATATAATGTATAAATAAAAAATATGTAGCATAAAAAAACATGTAATTTTGGTTAAGTTTTATGTGTAGAATCTCCCACTTGTGGAGTGCTCACTAACAAAAATAAATAAATACTTCACTTTATCTCTATGGGAGCGATTCCTGAAAAATTAGTAGTCGTTTCTTTCATCTGAAAAGTACCTACAAACTCAGAAATCGATTTTTTTGTTAAAATCCATAAAGCCCCACTAAGTGATAACTCAATATATCCTTTAATTATCCTTTTATTTTCAATGATTTTTTTTAAATGAAGTTTTATTTATAAATGAAAAAAAAGTTTTCCTCAAGAGCCCACGATCGAACCCGGTCACCGTATCAGGCGTTCATGTGCCGTACTAGAAGTTATGCGTAAACGTTATAAAAAGGCAATATGACTATCAAGGCTGGCTTCCTTGCAAACTAGTTGCGAACAGCATCTTTCGCCAACATCCATACCACGTTGAATACACCGGTTCTCGTCCGATCACCGAAGCTAAGGAGCGTCGGGTGCGGTCAGTACTTGGATGGGTAACGCCTGGGAACACCGTGTGATGTTGATCTTTTTACCCTATATAATAATTTGAACATTTATACTTTTATTCGCCCCCCCCCCATCCCCCCGAGGGGGCCAAGTCTTACAATCCTGCGAGGTTGTGTTACTATGCACGATAA
>JAOPUG010000105.1:9381583-9392342 GCA_027564375.1 Micropterix facetella
GGGGCTAGGGACTATCAACCACACAAAGTTTTTGGAAAGCTTTTTCTCTCAGAGCAATTAAAGCGAAAGAATATTTGAGGAATCATGAGATTTATCTCTAAGGTAGCATTTGAACCCCTTTCACACAGTAATTCTTCTTTATTGAGGAAGTTATTACAGGAGTGGCACAATGGATCTCTCGTAGTTTACGTGGTCAGTTCAGATAGTTATTTTAACCTACCCTGAACTTCTTAATATATTATACATACATACAAGAAAATAATCATATGGGCCGAAGTTTGACAAACCTTTTGGTTTTCCTCCTGTCCCAGTTTTAACTTCTATATTTGTATTAGTTTTGTATAAATTAAACTTTATTGTGTATACTATACAATGACAACTAAAAATTATTTTATCAAATGATCGACTGTGGGATATTGCTACAGTGATAAGTCCACCATTTGTTAATTTAAAATTTTAAAACCAATGTAATGTTTCTTATGTCTTTAGCACAATAAAGTTATTCTATCTATCTATCTATAAAAAAACCTGACATTTTCACCCAGCCTCAGAAGTGAGTGCATTTTAATAATTTCGCATTATATTTTATTGTTGGTCCATGTCACCATAAAACAGCCACCTGTCATCCAATTTTGTCAGCTTGTATGAGTTCAGTATGAAAGATTCCGAATGACATAGAATAACCTAAGTGGAAGAGTCCCGGGACAGTCACTAAAAAAGCCAGACAGAAACGTGTACCATAAACAAAATCTACATTCTTTCTCTACACCCTTTCAGATTAAAGTTGAATAACTTTTTTGAGACATAGGACAGTTATCGAGTTCTTCCACTGTTATTTGTCGTATTGTGTACACTCCATTTTGTTAGTTTTACTAAGATTTTACAACAGTTCTATCGAAAACCATGAAAGATGGTAAACATGATTGTAATAATCCTCCATTAACAGATCACTTAAGTCTAATTTTCAGTTTCTCCGCCATTTCTCGTCAATCATTAGCAATATTTATACAGTCAATTTCCAATTTGTGTTATATTTTCAAATTTCAAAAATGATGCACACTAATACTTCTGAATATTTTTTGACAGTATTGTGACTTCTGCACAAGTGTAAAATATATTCTAGAAACATCTGTACTAGCGAATTTGTAACTACAGACATTTGTACTAGTTAACTTGTAACTTTGTGACTTATAACTGTCAAGAAATGGGGCCCTAAAGAGTTGAACATTTGAAAAAATACTTCTTTTTATACCTTTAAGCTGTCAGCTTCGCCATATGTCAACAACGTTCGCGCACGGCTTTGTAAGTGATTTTAGCCCTTATGACTCCCCAGAGCATAATAAAATATATATTCCCTTCTTACTGAAGAAATTATTCACCGAGCTGTAAAATCTTCTAATAGTTTGGCGTGGCAACGGAATTTTTCATCTTTGAAAGGTTGGGATTGAGTAGTCCGCCATGTCCACCATTGAGCTCTTGATTATCGTCATATTAAAATAATTAATTCTTAGAAATCTCGCATAATTAAATTTTTGTTGTGCAGGATATTTATCAAGGATTACACAGATATGTAATAAAACCACCAATTGTCTTGTTATATGTTTATTTTTGATAAATGAGAGAAAATTACGAGTTTCTTAGATATAAATGATTATTCTGGGTGAATGGCTTATAATATAAACATGAAATATACATCATTTAGAAGATAGATTATCAGGTAAACTTAAAATAACTGCAACAATATATATTAGAATATATACAGAAAATGAACAAAACCCGAAATAAGAATGTGAGGTAAAATTCAGCTGCCACTTAGGCTTAAAAAGATGAAACATTGTTATCTTAACCATTGACGTTGGCACAAAAAATGCTGATTTTTGAAAGAAATTATATTTTTAATTAATTTTTAGATTTTACTTTGAAAGACACGATCAGCGAAGCTATTTTTGACACTTCATTGCCGGAGAAGAAGCCGTTTCTTAGCTGTCTCGGAGAAAGCTTTTCCGCTGGATACGCCGGCTGCGCCATGCTGAAAAGAAAACTGCTAAAAATTGTTCCTACCACGAGAAGAATCTCTCGCAAGAGGAGCTGTCACACGAAGCTGGATTCTCTATATGCAGACTTGGCCTCGCTGGTGAAATTACCCGATGGGAGAATAAGCAAGAATGTATGCACGAGGAAATGCTTAAAGGTAGATTACTTCAGGTATTACTTTATTTTTATGCTGTTACCTCTTAGTGGGATATAGATACTCATGGGCAAGCAAGAGAGACTCAAGAAAGAAACAGCCGAGTTGCGAGATGCGAAAACGAGCCGCACCCACCACTTGGCCTAGCCGCTTCGAAAGCAGTCATCCTGTTGCGAACTCCAGGATAAAGCTCGATACCTCCGCAAGACTGCACCTCATTGGCAGTATGTCAGTTCGGATCTCGCAGTTGACGGCAACGGTCATTTATATATAACTTACATTGTAAATAACTATGTAAATTCATTAAAATATCGTCATAATTCAAATTGAGTTTTCTTCATTGCGACTTTGTCTCTTCAAACAAAACGATTGCTTAAAAATGATTGTTTTAACTACAATACATTCGAAATCAATTGTTCAAATCACTTACACCCTCCTACCCAAAAAATGTGTAATTCGGCAACTTTTCAACTGAAATCTCCCTGCTATTTAATACCAATTAAAGGACCACTTTTATAATATTTTTAGCACAAACCCTGTAACTGAAGTTCTGCCTGGAAGACTTAAAAAATCCGGCTCGAAGGACTAAAAATTCAGGGTGGTAAGCCCGTGCTTGGCAATTTAGATTCGGCTGGAATTAGGCTGTTATTTTAAGTAGCAATTAAAAGTAACACTTACCGGTGGATTGGTAGGAATTCCGCCGCCTGCTGACCACATGTGCCTTTACCTGACCTAAGGTCAGGGGGTCGAACTCGTTTTTTGTCGGTGGTGGCTATAAGACTGACAAACTAGCAGGGGGTAGAGTTACACAATGACAAAGGAAAAATATATAGTTGGGCAATGAACAGTGACTCAATCGTGAATTCACGATTCAACATGATCGACGCTGATCAATTATAACAGCCATTAAACTAGTGACCTAAAATCCACATCCAAACAATGATGGCAGTTCTTATCGATCTGTGCATTACATGAAACTTAGCCTAGTCTAGTTGACAGAGAGAGTTGGACGACTTGTTCGGAACGCTTTCGATTGTAAACTAAAAATGCCCAGACATTTTTGAACATTTACCAGCCCTCTGAAAACCGATCCTGATAGAACCTACCCTAAAACTGCCTGAAAATATTCTCTACGTATTGGGGAAAACTGCATCACAATCGGTTCAGGAATTTTTGAAGATTAACGCTTACATACGTGATTCGATGTTAATGATTCTGATATTGATTTATTTGATTTTGAATATTTTCTTTCATTTACTCTAAATTATGGTATTAATAATAGATGTGTCCTGAAAACCAGGTTAAAAGATATCCTGCGGATACCCCTAATTTGCAGCATTTGTAGTTTTATTACATAGACTTTGTCTATTACTTACTTGTCTGTTACATAGTCTATTTTCAGTTGCATTTTGTAATTTTGTGTTTTTTGTCTATTTTTTGTATTGACAGCTGCAAATATAATAAATAAATAAATTTCTGCACATATATAAATGGCCGTTACCTTCCATTTCTCACAGCTAAACAGCAAGATGGATTCAAAGTTTTTATTGAATTGCCGCTTCAGTTCCGTAGATAAAACCGATGTGTTTCATATCGGGTTAAGGATAGCAAAAGTACCTTTAGCTTTACAACCCCAGAAAGAACATCTGCCTCTGCTCCTAGGTTCCAGAATTCTGACACTTGTTCAAAGGCTTAATGGAACTGTAGACTTCCAATGACACACCTAACTTTCAACAGGCAAATGTCCCAGGAATCAGCACCTGGTGCGATGCAGCTGATGAGGGAGTCACGAAAGGAAGCCAACAACGGAAACAACAACTTAATTGAAACACCATAAGAAAAATATTTCTCAAATTAACATAAAACTCGATAATATCTGAGCACTGGCAGTATGTACTCTCAGTGTAGTTTTGGCAAAACAATAAATATGCTATTCATAAATATTCATTTCTCAGAAGGACCAAGGCTCTGATAAATCTTTTCCGACTAATAAAATTCACAACCAGCAGTTTCCGACTTAAACTTGAATCCTGGCTTCGCTTGTAAAAATATCCATTATTTTGCAGATTGCTTTAATCGGTAAAGAAATGCTGCTTCGAGCAAGGGACCAACTCCAAGCGCTGACGAATAAAATAAACTTGAGTATACTCAGGAAAATGGATGAATTATATCTGCAGTATACGAGCCTGGATGCAAAACTCAATTTAGACTTTGACCTATACAGTGCCAAGTGAGTACTATTAACATGTGGGAATTTTTAATGCAAAATTCTGTTTATTATATTTTGTTTCTTATAGGGGAATACATGAAAAAGAACAGTGCATCGAACTGCGACGAGTGATGAGCATAGTCTCAGCCTTATGCGCTCACAGTACTAATCTCAGCGAGTATGTTCTCGGCATTAGAAGAACATCGATCGAAAGCAATACATCCGCGCGACGGAGAAATGATAATTACGAGAATTTCGATGAAGACGGTTACATGTCAATATTTTTAGACTTATGCAGGCACATTGGAAACATTGTGAGTGTATTTTTAAATGAGTTTTTTCATAACCCTCGGAGAGCCACGCACTGCATGTGCAGTACAGAGCTTCCGTGCCAAATGTCGGAACCGCCTTCCGGTCGTATGCAAGAGCTAAAATTGGTCAGTCTCTCGCCAACGAATAAGCTATCGATATATATATACAGAATCAACCGACAGTTACAAAAACTTGGCGTGAATTCGCACGTGAATTTTGTCTTTCGGCGGCCGGCTTCTCGAGGGTAAACTACCGCGTTTGAGCGAACACCGGTGGCCACGACTGCAATTCCCCCCACCCTTGCCTAAAAGGCCATACCTGGAAAATTCAAATTCTCAGCCATGGTGTGGACGGGGAAAAAGCGATAAAAATATTATTGTATAAACTCACTTTAAGAGTTATTTTGCTCTCATATTTTATCTTACCTATAGATCCTTCAACTAGTTCACTCCAGATAATAAACATAGCATCCACGATGGTCGGTTATTAATGATGAGTCATTCCAGATGCACCCGGGTTCTGAACCCCATTTCTCTACCCGGAAGAAATCCGTGGCCTCCAAAATTATACTGACCACTCTAGGTTCCTTGTTTTTCGAAATAACATCTCAGATCTAAAATCTAATTTCGCTTATCAATAAACCTGGTAACTTTTTTTTTCATTGGGAAATATTCAGAATGTCCCAAGACCGTCCGCGCGCACCCGGCGCAGAATAAATTTACCGATTCTCTGTACTGCAGAGAAGCAGACTCACAAAAGAACCGAATGATGGGACTCCATGAGGGTGTGGTCCGAACCGACTGGAACGGGGCCCATTCTGGTTCCTTGGAATGAAATGACAGGTCAGAGCGCTGAAGTGGTGTAGCCAAAGGAGATGGATATCGCATGTTCTATTCGAGATGAATACCGCATGAGTTAACGGAAGTTCAACAACAACAGCGTGTAGAGTGGTGTGATAAAATGATAAAAAAATACAATGGAGGGTAACCATTAGCAGTATATGATATTGTAACAGAAGACGAAAGCTGGGTGTACTGTTACGAACCTGAAATAAAGAGTCAATCGGCGGAGTGGGTCTCTTCTTTGGAGGATTTGCCGATGAAAGTCAAGAAAGGTCGAAGCGCTGGTAAACGGGACATTACACGACAATTTTATTCGATAACCGAAGAACAGTCACTGCAGATTGGTACATTAATATTTGCTCGCCCGGTGTTTTAGAAAAAGTTCCGGAAAAGCATCTTCACCGCAGAGTAGTCCTCCATCGCAACAATGCATCCGCCCACTCCGCTAAGATGACAATAGCATTTTTGAAGACCTCAAAAACGGAACCGATTAAGCATTCCCCTTACAGTCCGGACCTTGCACCCTGCGATTTCTTTTTGTTTACAAAAATTAAGGATATACTTGGAGGTATACGGTTCGCGAATCCAGAAGCAGTGGTGATAGCGTTCCGAGAAGCTATCGAGGAGACCTCTAAAGTAGACTTGGCCGACTGTTTTTCCCTATGGTTTCAAAGGATGAAAAATGTATAAATTTTCAGGGGGAATACTTTGAAAAACAGTAAACTCAATATAAACATTGTAAGTGTTTTACTTTATCAGAATCCAGAAACTTTCAGTATGGCCTAAGTATCAATATTTTTTTCTCCATATTTAATTTAATTAATCTGAATCACTTCTCTGTGTTCTAGGGTTGTGCGAATATATACTGCGGTTTACTCGCGTCAATAAGTGAAGTCCTCTACGGAAGCACTTTACATACAACATTAGAAGAACCTCAATTAATTTCCTTATTTTCTGTGATAAAAGAAATAGTTTTTAGTAGACCTCCAGCTGTTACAATAAGGCATCTGTTGAAGCCCATATCCAAGCTTTCGATCCATTCGAAATTCCTAATTTTGATGTGTCGGGACGACGTTAAACCGCTCAAGATTGATCTTAGTCAAGGAGTTGTTACATATACAAAAGGTAATGTACATACATTTAATGGGGTGAATACAAATATTTCGATTGTAACTGAAGGAAAACGAATTCGGCTGTCTCTCAGCGTTTTGGCAAAGTTGCATGTTAATAGCTAAGATCACAAGCTTTTAGCCCATATTGATATTTTTTTACCAAAAATCTACAAAAAAGGCCTATGTGATGTGTCAAACCGATGTCTTAAAAAATCATAGTGTAAGTTACTCCATTTCAAATAAAAGCTCTCATCTCACATTCATCATATTGCTAAGTTCACAAACCTCCTATTCGATTTGACTTAGGGGGATATAATACTAGTTGATATAATACTAAAAACTACCGGTTAATATTTAAAAAAAATCTATCTGCCAGAGATGCACATGTTGAAACTGTCAAACCAACTACCTTTCATTCCAATAATTTCGTTCTAAACATTACTAATAGTAATGAATGCATTTAGTAAGTATCTGCTATACATATGTACCAGAAGAATAGACTGAGAAGGACATGAGAGTCCATTGCTGCTAAAGAGACTATAAATATCTGCCAGGATATACACAACTTATATAAATGGTTATTTTCTTACATTTTTAATAGGTCTTAGGTGGTGGTTCTCAACAGATTTACCTCTAGCTGGTCTACTATTCCTTCGAATCCCTCAGGGTTCCTTATTAGGCCCTCTATTGTTCACAATATTTATTCATGATACAGGCACATGTTTTAAAAAATCAGTCTTTCTATTGTTTGCTGACGACATGAAGATTCTAAAAGCAATAACTAATTCTGGTGATGTCTCCCTCCTGCAGGAGGACTTGTTAAACTTGAATAGCTACTACATAGCCAACAAATTAGACTTAAACACTGCCAAATGTTCCACCATTACTTTTAGTAAAAAAAAACCTTCTTTCTCTCCTTATTTCCTTCATATTTCTGCCTTAAGTAGGGTTACTAAGATGACTCTAACATACTATTTGATACCTACGTTGACAGTATTGTTGCCAAAGCCTTAGAATTTATTATTAGAACCAGCAAACATTTCAATAATTTAAAACCATTAAAATTCTCTTATGTGCCTATGTCCACAGTCATCTTGAATATGCATCCCATTTGTGGGACCCCTGTTATGAGGTGTACACATAGCGAATAGAATCCAGACTACTATTCTCGTTGTATCCGTCATCATCTGCTCTGCGTACAAACAGCTACATCTCTCTCTCTTGCTACGAATCGTAAATAGCTCGATTGACTGTCCTGACCTATTGTCCTAAATATCTATCCACACTCCTAGCCCTAGCCTAGAACTTAGAAATAAGCCACTTCTTCTTGTACCTAGCTTTAAAACTAAATATAGGCGTAATTCATATTTTATGTATGCAAAAAATTCAATACTCTGAATGTTGACTTTGATACTGACCTCTTTTTCATGAATATAGCTGCCATAAGTAAACAGGTTGTGAGACGATTTTGTGGAGGAGTAGTATTCTGTTTGTTAATTCAGCTGTCAGTATGTTTTACTGTACTCGTTTATTTCTGCTTCTCAATTTACGTTATTATCAGTGGTAACTTATAAATTGCTTCAAGTTTCAGTATAGTTGATTACGTAATTATTGGCCGGAAGTTATCCATAAGAAAATAAATCCAATCACCATTGGCAAGCTTATGTTCGACCGAGTGTCTTTGACATTAAAAAAATTAGACCCAATTGCATAGAGGTTACATTAAAAAAGTGAAGGATGCAAATGCTTGCACCACCCTATCTTTCCTAGAGGAGCTTAATTCCAGCGCTTTCATTCCGGCATACACCACATTCCGTTCTAGTCTTATCAAAAGAATTGACACCTTTTTGACCGACGAGTTAATTGACTATCTCAATGCAAGAAACTCAATTCAATCCGATATCTAAACTACAGGGACAGGTCAAACAGCAAGTCTATCTGAAATCCTTCCCACATGTTTGCTGAGACTTTCCAGGGCTAGCTACTTCCTGAAAAGGTTTTTATTTTCTGTAATTCTTTGACGGTCGAGCCTTTTACTCTCCCGGTACTTTAGTGCTTTGACTGTTGTCGATTCGGACATAGCCACAACACCTGCCGAGCAAGAATTTCACGTTGCTTCTGCTGTACTGAAGAGCACTCCGGAGCTGACTGCAAGTCAGAAACAATGGAGTGCGTGGTGCTCCACACACTGTGCAAACAATATTGGTTGCGAGAAATAGGTAAGGCAAAAGAATGAAACACTTAATGCCGCTTCCAGGTTCAACAAAAAGCCTCTCTTTTCGACTGTCGCTTCGTTTAAACCAGCCCCTAAGCCTGTCTTCGAAAGGTCTCCTTACCACCCTCGGATAGTCATCATAGTCTCTTCTCTCTTTGATCCCAAAAATCTTAGAGGCAACAAAAAGAAGAAAATCCACTCTCCCTCTCTAGTAAAAATCAGCAGCCTTAGGTATGCTTGGGATAACTTCTCTACTCTAAGCGGAAATGGCTTGTGTCTGGAGAATACACATCGAAGTTAGCATCGCAGCTATAATTAGAGCGACTCATCAGTAAGCACTGCAATCTGCGTCACGCCCGGAGTTTTCTCTCAGCTACCAGTACCATATCCTCACTAGTTACCGTACTCGATGATGCTCTCAAAGCATTCAAATTGTACAGCAGGAGTTCTCCCATAATTAAATGTCACTCGATAGTTACTTACACTTCTGCAACACTACATATATAATCAATGGCAAAACCTATCTGTCTTGGATTTTTGCCAGTCCGTAGTAGTGTATAGGACGGGCCATATACAGTATTCTGATGCATGCTGTGCATTTTTTGTTTGTTTGTACAAATATCGGGAGATTTCCCGTGGTCCAATCTTCACCAAATTTGGTATGTATCCCCCTTGCGTGACCCTAAGCACCACCAGGCGGGTGGCAGCAAATTCGACCTGAGTCCCACAGGTCCAGCTGCAGGTGCATCCTAGTTTACTTGACCTGAAGGAGGATCTGACCAATAGGTAGAGCAAGCATAGCATAAATAGGTATTTTTGGAATCATGGTGACGAGAGAAACTCATTGGAGTAGGTTTTAAGCCATTTTGGATGTCAGGGATTACCAATCATGGGACGGGCCAAAGTTGCCATGCTGCTTTTCCTGTTATTTATTTTATTATTATTTCTCTTTCTCAGGTACCCTTATATTATTGCACTCCGTGGCTATGTTAATTATATGTATTATCGTTATACTCGCTATGTAATCATCTAAAAATAGATCGAACGTTACAGCCCCCCGGCTGCCCCCCTTCACCCTCCCCCATTCCTTCAACCTCCCCCACTCCTTCCACCCTCCTTTTCCCGCCTCGCCGCTGCCCAGTCTTACACAGCGTCTACATTACACCAAAGTGTTACAGATTCAGTCAGTGAGTCAGTGATCAGCGTAACTATATATTATTATTATGATTGCCCTATTTTTTGTCCCTATCAGTGTCTTGTTTTATGTATTTCGATGATCTCAACTAATAAAAGAAGTTCCTGCCGAGTATTTTAAAGGTTTATCAACACTGACTTCAAATGTCATATTTTTTAAAATAAACATTATTTTCATGAAGTAACATACTTATTCAAAACATTTAATTTGACATCTAAAGCTCTCTTAAACAAATGTTTATATTATCCCGAAGCCCGACAAAGGAGGTAGTTTTTTATAACACAGGACCGCCATAAGTCTGGCAAATATCTGGCACACCGTGTGCTTAAGGAGACCACAGGTTAATTAAAACAGTTTTTTGGCTGTCCTGTAAAGTTGCCATTTTTGACAAAGGAGGTTTGTGATCTTGGCCTTTGATTTGCTTGCCTCAGTGGGATACGCTCGGCGCTGGCCCAATTAAAATTTTAAACAGGCCCAATAATCACATTGGCGCCCATTAGTGAAGTAGCATGCATTGAGTTTGGAGCTAACATATTATATCATTTCAAATTTCGTCCTGTGGGGTAAGCGGATTTTCTTTAGGATTAGGGTTGTTAAATATCACTTTTATTGACTTTTTTGATGATTTTTTTCTGAATTGGTAAAGATTATGTAACATTTCATTTCAATTATTTATCTAAACTTAC
>JAOPUG010000105.1:9392442-9402565 GCA_027564375.1 Micropterix facetella
CGGCAGCACTGTTGCATTTGAAGTAACTGCGCGGGAAATTCAAAAAGTCACTGACTTATCAAACCGCCCTCGTATTACAAGATTAGTAAATTATAAGTTTATTTGAATTTTACTATGCACTTGTCCTTGTCGAAGTGGTACCTAATTTATTACTAAGCTTAAATTACAACTAGAAAAATCATTACCAAAAATTACAAATGAAAATTTTAAATAAGAAGTTTTTAAAATATTCTATTTACTCACCGAAGACACAAACCTCACTGCTACCCAGGATTTTTTCAGGGAGTCAGTGGAAGAAGGGAAATATATATTACTTTCTGTGGTTAAAATACGTTAGGAATTGCAATAATGTTTCTTTAGATTGTTAAGAGGTTTGGTAGAAGGGGATGCGGACTGAGAAATCCTATACAACAAGTATCCGTTTTCCTTTCGGTTATAATGTCAAACAACCGCGAGTTAATATTTAGATTAATCATTATTTTTTTTTCGTTATTTCAGATAACTGTTTTATTCACATCCTCTCTAGTCAAGTGGAAGTCTGTCTTAGGCAATTGGAGTCATCGCAAACGCACATCGATCATAGCTTTGAAATTTGTTCTTATATTTTAACATTATCATATAATTCTAGCCTGCAAAGAGTAGGATGGTCCTATGGCATGCAAGACAGCAAGTATGTATATTCTTAACTTATTTATTTATGATTTCTCTTTATTTTTAATGGACGGCTTTTAATCTGGACATACATAATACTTTATGGACATACATATGCACATACACACATACACATATAAACATATATATGTGCATATATGTTAACATGTATATGTATACATGCATGCATGCATGCATACATATCGCTGAAATTCGTGTTGATTTTGCCGTTCTTTTTAGTAGTTCTTTTTAGTCGAGTGTATTTATCGGTATATGAATGGACCATTATTGAAACTGTATACCTCGTTGTGTATTTATCGGAGTTTGATGTGATAATGAAAAAACATATTTATTTTCTCAGTTGGTCAATTGTATTTATCTGTGTTTGATTGAACGAAGCATTTTTCGCCCGTTTTAGTAGGGTTTGAATAGATCTGATAGCTGAATCATTTGCGTTAGTGTTCAAACTATATGAAACAATAAAAAAAAATAAAAATCTTGAACACGTATTTAGCGGTTTTTTTCCGGCACTCCTTAATTTTTACTTAGCCTATGATGCACAAACAAATAAACGTTCATTATAATACAATTTAAAAACATTTTCCTAAAGAAAAACAGAAAGGAAAAGAACACAAAGAATTAAAATATAAGTACAATTCAACATCAATAAGGTATAAAGTATAGGGAGAAGGAAGAGAAAGAGTAGCGCTTTTAGTACTAAGTTTAATTTGAAAAGTAGTGTAGTTTCAGACACAACACAATAGTGTTTCTAAATATAGTTATACAGTTTCTAAATATAGCTATACAGTTTCTAAATATAGCTTTACAGTTTCTAAATATAGCTATACAGTTTGTAAATATAGAAATTGTTTAGTGTAGTTTCAGACATTATTATTGTTTTTTTTATAGATGCCATTGCCCTGTGAAGTTTGTACAGTGCGTCATCCTTGCCCTTAAATTATGTGTCAAACACTACAAGGAAAAGCAGATGTGGATACACGGTAAATAAACAATCAAGACATTGTTCACTCTATTGCTCTTTATGCAAAATTATTTTGTCACTGCTGTTTGTATTTTCAGATAAAGTGAGAGCTTCTAAATTTAGGATTGTGCTGAGCGAAGGTCTCATGATTCTGTATCTGTGGTCATTGAGAGACGTGGAATTCCTCATAAAGCTGGGAGAGTACGAAGGCTACTATCAGATGTTTGTGGAGACTTGTAAAGAACTGGAACATCAGCTCGTCTTTGATAATATTCACGGTGAGTTGACTAATTTTCAAGAAATGCCTGTCCAACTCTTAGGATACATTTGCCTAATAGCGAATTCCACTAAGCGACCGGTCGCATAACTTTGAAATATTTGCCTAATTCTATGAAACATTTGCCTAACTACGATGCATTGGCCATAACTCTATGAAATATTTGCCTAAATGTAATTACCGTGGTTTAGAAAGAATATGAACAAACTTTGGTTTTGAAATTAATTTAAACGTATATAAACTGCCGTGTGATAAAAATTCCACCACAGAACTTGAGTCTATGGCCAGGCTATAATTATTTTATGATAATAAATATAAATGGAGCTGCCGTGGAATCCACCGACCGGAGTCAGGCCTATCGTAATATTATTACTACCCTAATGGGGGTGAGCAGGGTTGGATTTAGACCACACTTGAGCGAGCCGTCATCCCGAGGCATTTCAACCAACTTTATCGTTATAATGCCCCGAAATGAGTGTAAGGAATTGTGACAAAACATATCCATATATCCAATTACATCACGGCCCGCGAGAGTCTTACTCCTTACCACGAGGCACTGGGAATTTTCAAACACAGTGGGGTATCCTCGTGCCCTCGCTCTGGTCAGATTTCTCCAACCTCCCGTCTGGTCGCAGGTTCGAAGTCGCTTGCGCGGCCTCTACCTAATTATGATAATGAGGTATTCCGTAACTCAGAAATATCGTGGACTTGAGGCGTCCTTTACTCAGCATAATCACTCGAGATTGGTGGCCAACGGGTCATTTCTAATGATAGGTGATATTAGGTCAACATCTACCCTTGCATCTTTGGGAACATACATTCCCAGACATCTCTGGGTCTCACTCGAATGACAACCTGGCCGGTAAACCGACCAATGCATCAGTCATCCAGTTCCTCCCGTGGTTTTGTCCCCAATGTTGCGTGTAGGAAAGAAAGAGATTAGAGGTCTGTTTCAAGCTGTCAAACTCGCGGAGATCACGTCGCTGCTCAACTATTCTCAGCAATTGGATTCGATTTAAAGATATCTGATTGAATCACCAAAATGATCCACAAGCACGAATATTTTGAAGACAAGTCGATTCCTATCGAAGAATGCAAAACGCTTCTAAAGACTGATTTTTCCCACGAAGCGATCGCCTTAACCAGATTGTTTTTATTAAGTAGCTATCCATCCACTGCACGCAGGTTCTCTTCAGCAGGGCCGATTTTGCGGTCGCTATATTTTGACAGTTATCATCGCTAAATTATCTTTTCATCATACGAATTTCGGTACATAGTCGATAACGAAGAACGATAGCGAAGCTACGGCGAGATATATTTCTACATCATAGGCTAATTATATTTCTTCTTTATTTTATAGTTGAAGCACTGGCTGAGTTGTCGAGTGGCCTGGAGTCGTCCAGTGATAATGAAGATTTGCAAGTCGGCCTAAGCATATGGGAGCAATGCTTAGATAATTTCCACTCTACAGATTAAATTTGAATTATTGTTTAGTTTTAATCGCAAATATTATATTTTTTATTTAAAATGAATTGTGATTGTTTTATTCAGTACCCCAGGCATAGAAAAAATATTTATGTGTGAGGCCACTACATATAAATATATAGATAGACCTGACATTCAATATCAATTGCAGTCAAACCAATGCAGTTTTTGCACAAAGCCCGCTGAAAGCAACTGACAAAAACCACTGATCCCTGCAGAAAAAATACGTAATATCAAACTTACTTTTGAAATGTTATTCTTAATGGTTTCGGATGCTTGCTAAGAGTCCTAGAATGGCGAGGAAACAGCGAATTGCCTTTACGAAGAAGCCAGCTGGCTGGCCTCTTTTTTGCTGTTAGCTGCCGACGTCAGATGCCAAGCCTATATATTTATATGTCTAACTTCAGTAGATATGTGCAAAACAATAAATTTTAAATAAAACTAAAATTTGTCTATAATGTCGATTTATTTAAAATTAAAACAGCTATAGTATTGTGCCTCTTTCTCTTCAACAGTACAAAAAAAAACATTTAGGACTAGCAATGGCGGATTGCCATAATTAACGCAAATTTAGGAATGCCTTATAAATACAATAATACAATAACATTTAATTATTATTATTAAAAGTAGAAAATTAAAGAACGATCTGTACAATAGAATTGACAATGGGAGATTACGCCTGACATGTTTTTTTATGGAATATAATACTTTGTTTAAACAGTGTTAATCCTTTTAGATTGCTTAATCGAGTAAGTAAGTACAAATGGAGCTGCCATGGAATTCACCGACTAAGGTCGGGCCCATCATAATACTATTGTTACACTTCTGGGGGGGTGAGTGGTGGACTCCGGACTAACCATCGGCTGTAGTAGGTTTAGGACAGCTGTCTTGCCACACGTGAGTGTTCGCCTTACCACCCACTAACTCCCCCTTCAAAGCCATAGAATTTGATATGCAGAAATCGCAGTTTTAGATAATTTTTCTAGGGAGGAGTTAATTATTTTCTAATTAACTCCTCCCTAGAGACCAAGATCCTTAAATAGGTGAAATAGAGATTTGGCTGGGAGGCCACAAGTGCCAATTTCCACAGCGTGAAGGTGAACAGTGAAGCCGTTCGGGGTGACGACATTTGCGAGATCATGGTATTTATTTAATTTGAACTCGTGATCTTCTGGGATATATGATTCCCATGGAACAGTTAATTCTACGATATGGGCCATCTTCGGAGATAGGGAGTACAGAGTTATATCTGGACGGAGGGCTGTGCATCCGAGACTTTCAGGGAAATGATATTGTTTTATAGTCTTGACCTCCAGAATCCAATCTGAAGCTTTCTTGATTATTATGAAAGGTTTTGTAGTAGAATGTTTAATAAAACCTTTCCGAGATGGCGCTGATAGCATGGAGGTAATACCATAGTGTAAATAGTTTACCAGTGTGCCTGAATCAACATCCCCACTTCAGGCAATCATGAGGTGGGGGGTGAGGAGTGATAACCGCTCAGCGATTTTGTCTGCTTTGCCGAGGGTTATACGTTTTGTTTACGCTATAATACATGTTAGTAGGTATACCTACTGCCCGCAGAAAGAGAGGTAATCTGTTATCATGTGATTTTATGCAATTCAAAAACAATATTCAGTGATTAGTCATCATCCATTTCAATCACTTCCTTCTTTGTTGTATGTCAAACTATAATTGAATGAAATTGAAGCATTCAGCAGAATGGTGATGATTATTCTGAGTGCAGATAAAGATCGTGGATTGATTAGTGACAACCCAGCAGGAGCTATTTACAACGTAGTCGCTTTTTGCGATAGCGATTTAGGGGCACAAATCACTATCGTATATCGGGCACAATAACTTCAGACTATTTAGCCGATTATGAATTCGTTTAGTGCGAACAAATAGCAATGCGACTGCCTCAAAATCACTATCGCAAAAAGTGATTGAATTGGCCTACTGATACAGTCTTTTGTACTCCGATTTATGGGATTGCAATACCGTTGTTTTTTGGGTTACATTTTTAGATTTTTTATCTCGATATGCCGGGGTGTCAATTGATTTTAATGCTATCTATTGACTAAATATTGTCGGCAAGCACACGGCGAGGAGATTATTTTCCTGACATCTATTAATCTATTTCCATATTAAAGTGCAATTACGGAATTTACATATTTGTCAGTATGGACTAGATCAATCTAAAAGGATTATATTATATTCAATGGTTTAAATTTGAACAAGAATTCATCGCTTTCGAAGCAGGCTAACAGACCCAGTGACATGATTTCCCATTGGCAAGTCCAATTATTTAACACACAATATTAGGATAATACGGTTTAAGGTGTTGGTTTTGGCGATGCAACTTCCACTATGGTTTGCGAGTTGGGCACGTGAAAGAAGTACAGCATGAATCCAGCTGCCAGCAGGAAATGGAAGGCCAGAATGCACCCGATCAGCGGCAGGGAATGTCTGGACCTCTTCAGAGCTGGCAGCAGCCAGTAGATGAGAACGGCCCCGGAGAGTAGGGCTCCCGTGAGCACGAGGAGCCACTGCAGCCAGGACACTTGGATCGTCCACAGAATGGAGACCGGCACGTATATTGAGAGGGAGTAGCCGTAGAGGCACAGCAAGGATATCATAGTAGGCGTTGACGATTTTTCCTGTAAGAAAAAGACACTATTTGAGTAAGTAGGTCATCACCATGCGAAAATGGAAAACTTTGTGAAAATAATAATGCTGCGTATTCCGAAGATTGTGAGACATATGCGAAAACGCCGCATGCCTGCGAATGATGACACCATTTTGATATCGTAATACTCCATGAAATTAGCAGGGTGACGTTAATATGATGTCAAAAATAGACACAGTCATGCATGTCTGCCTCGGATAAAGCATAATGTATGAAGAAAATGTCCTAATATACAACTTTTTTTTTCTTATTCAGTTACGGGTACACAGAATATAGAGTATGAGTTTTTTTCATTTGTTAATAAAATTAAATCTACACAACTCCTCAAAGAACTGTTTCTATAATTCGTCACTTTTTAAGAGCTCAATTCTGCCTAAATTTAAATGATATATTCTTATATGGTTCTATAAAATAATCGACTCGCAGCTTGTTTACAGAGTTGGTCCATAAAGAGTCATGTCCAAGAATAAGAGGTATGTCGAAGTATGTATAGGAAATAAAATCATAAATTGGTAATTATCACTTACATACAAGTACCTAGGTTCCTTTAATTGAATTTTTAAAATAAAGTATTTTTAAAAAAACTTCCGTCTGGTGTATTTCAATGGAACTACTTTAAACAATAAACTAGAAAAACCTGCTAAAATATTAGATAATATTGATAGTTTCAAAAATAGTATTAATAAACGGCTATCGGAGTTGGGGCGTTCTGGAACGGAGAAAGAACTGACAATTGCTGTTAATTATGTTCAAAAATATTATATCTATGAAAGATGTCAAAAAGATATATTATTACTATTAGTGTTTAAACTTTAAATAAGTAGAAAATATATTGTAACTTTTTCTTATACGTCAGCTTGAAAATAAAATATGTCTTAAATTGCACATATAGATACAAGACGTGCCTCGGTTTGCATGGGATTAGGACGAACCATGTCGCTCTATTTTAATTTAAAAAAAACTAAAAATACGTTGCAAACTTAAATCTAAATTCACGAAAATATATCTCAAGAAGATTTACACGAAATATAAGAATATACCTGAAAATAAATTAAGAAATCAGAATTAGAATGAAATAAAGGAGAACTATTGCACATAGTTCAACTATTAGGTAATAGCATTACTTTTTGTTAAAACTTTTGCACATAGCTCAAAAGCGATATGACAAACAAATAACTATTTTTTTTATTGTAGTGTTTAATTGTGTACATGACTGCTTGTAAAATATATTCAGTGTTATCCAGATACAATGTTGCCAGTCATCTTTCTGAGAAAAAAATAAAATAATACGAAAGGCAGTTTTGTCATCGTAAACTGCTATGTACTTAGTACTTACATGGCTTTCCAGTGAATTTTCGTCTTCGTCGGTCGACCATTTGAGAGCGGCCCAAAGCGCCAGAGGCAACATCCACACATAGAAGAAAATGGCTGTTGCGGCGTAGGACACCAGATGAAAATCGTAACGCCACACAAAATTGCTATTCGCATGCTGGAGATAGTTTGAAATATTGCCGCTGATTCCAATTGTGAAAATCTGAAACAGAAATTTCCGCTCTTCGCTTAGAGGACTGCGAGAAGATATGCGATAGCTGATTAGCCAAAAGCACCCGACAGGTATTTTTTTTAATTTTATTGCGTGGGGCTGTGTCAAGGTTTATTGAGCCTTGACTATTTCTGGTCTATTGTTATTACCGCCTAAGGTTATAGCTACCTGACAGGTAGCTTCAATCCCCCCATCAAATGAATTTGTCTTATCAGGTATAAAACAATAAAGTTTTAAATGCAAATAAATGTTTTGACGATGAATCCGCTGGTTGCGAATCCGCTGGCTGCGAATCCGCTAGTTGCGAATCCGCTGGTTGCATGGAAAGGTTTTGGACAAACAAGCAAAAATATACTGTACTGAATGTATTCCATGCTGATTATATTTTAATTTGTGTTGCTCTAATCAAAATGTCTTTGTTATGATTTTTGTATTAATATTATTTTAGGTCAGTGACTTGACTTCCAAAGTGGTTTATATACTCTCAGGGGTCGATTTCGACTTGTAAGGGGTCTCATGTCAGCAGGAAATAAATTGGTTTCGCATAAGATATAAATGGTGTGGACCACATGAGCGGACCACATTTAAGCAAAATTTACCTATTCTGTAAATGTTTTATTATACCTAAAAACTGATTGTGTGTACAGCGTAGTGTTTTAAATTTATATAAATTTTGTTTATATAGTGGAAAAAAATCAATACTCAAATCAAATTGCACTAATAGTTGATTGAGGAGGCCAACGCACATGACTGAGGAAAGGTGCAGGCGAGATATGTGAATACGCAGCGCCGTTTCAACGAATAGGATAGATGGATCACATGAATGAGCAAGCGAGATGATCCTACTTGTGCAGTTATGTGTAGTTTCCTAAAATGCTTCGTACTTCAAGGTCGTGGTCGCTTAGAAATGAACATTCGTCGTGCAAAATTCAAGTACATTTCAAAAATATATGAATCATCAAATATTGTACACTAGCAAAGTGAGCAGGACTGTCATCTCTCAAAAATACATAGAAGTTAAAAACTTTTAAAGTTTAATATAAGGTAGGCAGGGGTCTATGGAAAAAAAATATATTTTCAAGTGGTCTACATGGCAAAAAGTTTGGGTACATCTGATTTAGGTGAATTATTTTAGTTATCTTAGCCATGCATATTCTTGGCTTATTTGTAATTAAGCGGGTAATTAAATAGAAATCTGTGTGGAGTCCGACCAACCGCAATAATTGTAACGACGATTTGCAGGCAATATTTCAGCTGTGAAATCCAGTTTCAGGAAGCCATTTTCCTGATAACAGTAGATGTGTTATGTATGAAATTTATCAGGGCTGGTGGGTGGACTTATTTTTTTTTAGAAATAGGATTTAAAAGGGGCATATACTTACGAGTTATAAATAACTACTCTCTTACTTATATGTTATAAAAAAGCACTCATACGAGTTAGGTAATAAACTGCATAAAATTGCACTTATACAACTTATTTCTGAGTGATAGTACAGTTTTGGTTAATGATTTATTTGATTCGTGAATGGATGCATGCTTTGTATTTGAAAGCGACTACAATACCCTCAAGTCAGAAAATACTTAATAAACTTTTTTTTCAGTCAGCAAATAAAAAATATTGTTTTTATTATTATCGTAATAGATACATAGTTACGATGATCACCGACTCACTGACTGAATCTGTAACGCTGTAGACGCTGTGTAGGGCTGGGTGGCGATGCAAAATGGGCCAAAATTCACCTTTCGTAGACATTTTCATTCGATTTTTGCTTGGGTTTGCTTTGGAAGACCAAGTACATCCTTAAAAACATAAAATGTATTGAATATCCGTGCAAATGGCTCACGCAGATTTTTCTCTTGAAAAACATGTATGGAGTTGACATTAAAATTGACGATAACTCAGCTATCGCACAATTGCTTCTTATTTCCTGATAGCTGATTTTTATCTATGAATTATTTGGGATTTTTTTGCATACCCCTTACCCGGGTACGAGTGTGTTACTTTTTAAATAGTTAAATTCATTTTGTTTTATTTATTGTTTTTGTGCTATATTTCGAGCCTATGTCAAAGCTGAACATAATTTGTAGTATCTAAATCATGACGGTTACTAATTTGCAATATCAGCCACTGAAAATCATAATTGATTTTTTAAAAATTATATAACCATTTAAAAACCCAGATTAAGGTGTTTAGCAAAAAATCTCAAATAAATCATAAGTAAATCACCTACGAGGAAATAAGGCAATTGTGCGATAGCTGAGTTATCGTCAATTTTTATGTCAACTCAATACAAATGTTTCAAGAAAAAATTGTACGTGAGCCGTTTGCACTGATATTCAATTTTTTTATGTTTTAAGCATGTACTTGAGATTTAATAGCAATCCAAGCAAAAAAAACGACATTCAAAAAATAAAATGACAACGTCTATGACAGGTGAATTACAGTCCAAGGTGCGGCTGGCGGGACAGCGGGGGTGAAGGGGGACGGGGAGGGGC
>JAOPUG010000105.1:9412557-9424523 GCA_027564375.1 Micropterix facetella
TAAATTGTTAAGAATAAGAATTCCCTTCTCCATTTCTATTTTTTTTCTCTATAATTATAATTTCCTTTATAACTCCCAGATTTATATTTTTTTTTTTCAAATTTCCAATCCTTTTTGAAAAATCTAAAATAGCTATGTACTTAAAAAAGGTATCCTAAATTATGATATTTTTTTGCAGTTGGCTAACATCATCAGTTAGTTCCCCACCGCGGTTCAAAAATTGCCAAAAAAGTAATCGTCGAAATTTACATACATCGTCACCTTAATCCTTTTTTTTCCTGATACCCGTTAGTCATTTATTGACCATCCGGGATCACCCAGTGGTTTTGTCTTTTTTTTGCTTTCTCTCTGTTCTTTTCGTAATTAGTTTCATTCTATGCTTTAATTATTTTTCCTCTATTGATAAAATTGTTAAAAAAAATCCCTTCTCAATTTCTAGTTTTTCTTCTCCGACTTGGATTAAAAAAATGTTAAAATAATCATTGGATATTATTCCATAATTCCCAGATATCTATCTAGTCAGACAATAATGATTTTAATATTTATTCATATATGTAGGAATGTGTTATAGTTTACCTGTAATATAGAAAATAAAACTGATAAAATAGAAAATAAAACGGTCATCTTAAATTGCCATGTCAAAATTACTAAAAGCTGAATCGCAAAATTTTGAAATCTCTCTAAGTTTTTCTAAACAATATATTTTGTATTGATTGAATTGGCATTGTGTTTTTTTCATTCCGTGCACCCTCATTGTAGGGCTAGCGAAGTATCAGGCCTTCATAAAGTAGTAGAGTATATTTATTATAAAATAATAAAAATTATGTAGTCTCTAGCGGATTCGATTCCAACTGCTCGACTGATATTACCGAATCTTTTGTATTTCACAGTAAACGTACAGACGTATTGCGTTTGTTCCCCTGATACTTTATTTCTCGCCTGGTGACATCAAATAATTGTATTATTTTACTTATTACAATAAAAAAACAAACTGTAGGAAGTATATGCACGAAATTGAACTGGGCTCTGCGCATTAGCCGTAACTATCGATTGCCAAAAGATTTTTTTTGATCTGATGCAGTTTACTCGAGTTATCGTGCATACTAATATTTTTTCCCGCGCGATTTCAAGACTTGGCCACTTAGGTGGCCGAAGTAATTATGTAAAATTAGTCGTACGATTAATAAAATATGTATTTTCTTCTGTCTTACACCATGTCTCAGTTTTCGACATATTGTATCACTGATGGATACTTCTTAACTGACTGTTGGGCTATAGTACACTAGACTGATAATTTCTACTTTGGATTTCGTTCTTTTTTCTGCTTTCTTTTCTCTATTTTCTTCTCAGTTTAAGGCAAATTTTAATTAGGGTTTGATAGACCTCGAAATTATAGAATACCAAATAATGTTGCTCATGGTAGGGTCCTTTCCATAATCAGTATTTTTTATCCCCGTAATTTATTTTACCCGTAGTCCATTAGAATGATAATATCGATAAATAGTTGAAGTTATTTACCATTTGTACATTCGTGTGCATGACTTTAGACAAATATGCCGGGATTTCGTTCGTTATGGTTATTGCACCCCAGCCACATCCAGCATGAGCGAAGCAAATAGCCCAAACGGGAGGAGATCTTATAATCCGCCACCACGGAGCTACGCCAGGTTTCTATAAAGAAAATAAAGATATTACAAATTTATCAAGAAGCTATGAAACTATTTTCTGCTTGTAAAATGATAATCGCAGTGAAGATAAAATAATATCGCTATACCGACTATAATTTAAGACTGATCCAATATGAAAACGGGTGGCACTTGAAGATAAGTTATTCCCGACATATCGGAAAAGTTACATTTGCGTAATATCACGGGGACAATGAGAGTGCGACTATCCTAGGCCAGTACTCTGCTTTCATTGTGTGTTGGGATGGGTAGTTCAAATTCTACCATCGTGACGCTAGCTGGCGTATTTTGGCGCGAATTTTGAACATCATCTTTGCACACATAACTCAATATGTCCCGATTAACTTTTGTCCGATGAACACCTGTTGTCGTGGTCTAATTCTGTATATATAAACGATATTTCATACTACAAAAAAGGGCGATGAAACAAATCAGAAGTATAGAAAAAAAGGGAATCACGAAAACTCTAGTCAAAGCACTACGTATTCTCAAAGACTTTGGCATATGAATGTTCATAAATATTTATGCGAGGTTAATAAAAGCAAAAGTACTTAGAGACGCATGCTAACTTGAATTCAAGTGATGCGAGGAATAAATCCCGATTCGGTCAGATATCGCACCCATCAACCACAGAATTTCGCGTAGTTCTCATTACATATTGATTTTTATATTGAATTGCCAGAGAACTTGAATTGCCAGAGAACTTATATTGAATTGCCAGATACTTGATAATTGCTTATATGACATTAAATAATTTTAATGTATTGAATAGATTATACTTTTTAAAATATATTTTTATACTAGTTTCATTTGTGTTTTGTACACTTATATTTAATTCATAATATTTATTTTGTCAATTCAATGGCATTCCCCTTATTTTGATGAATTTGATTACTTATCTTTTTATTATTATTATTGATTGTTGTTATTTTAAACATTATTCCATACATAGTATATCTAGATTTCTAATTACTTATTATCTACCTACAAATTTAATTACCTAACCACGAAACTATTTTGGTTATACATATTCAGATTTATATTTTATTTGGAGCTGTATGTGCACAAACACTTTTACTCTTTTTATCGTTATTGTTTTAAAATACATATTAATATAATGTTATTATTCATTGAAATTAAATATTTAAATAATCTACTATCAATTCTTACGCTTACAATTTTGTAATTTTATTTAAATTCTTTATTAAATGTTAGTCTATTTTTTATAAATATATTATACTACACTGGAACCCTTTTTGGACGCTTTTTAAATTGGCGGGCTGAAAACCATAGTGGTACAAGCAACAAAAACATAATTTCGAGAAAAACACATATTTTTGTTTTATTTTAAAATTGTTTATTTTTAAAATACAGAAAAAATAGACATGAAAGTTATAACACAAAGTAATTATTTGAATATAAAAAATGAAACAAAAAAGGTCCCACGCAAAAGAAAAAAAAACAAACTCACTTATACCTTTCTGACTCATAATACAGTGTTAATTAATAGCTTATACCGCTATGGTTTATAACAATCAGTGTAACACGTATGCAGCACTACACTTGTTTTATTCATTCGGATCTTAATCCAAGACGCTCTCCTCATAAGTTTCTTGCATGTTCACTCTTTTTGGTCTGCCCCTGGGACGACTGGTAGATGCTGCAGCAGGTTCTGTATTTTCATCGGGTTCCAGTTTATGATAAAACGAATGATGAACAGCTGGTATAAAATCCATTAGCGACATTAAATCCTTAATCTTGGCAGCTTTCAATTTCAAGTTTGTGTCTCTTAGACGAGGAAGATCCGATGGAATATCTCCTTTCTTGGCGTCCATGTTTATATTACGGAATTGCACATCTGTTTCTATGGATTCCGCGAAGAACATGTTCTTTGGGCAAGCTTTAATAAACCGCATCCACCTTATTTTCAGGCAATTTAATTTTTCCTTTCGTGTGTCAACCTTTCGGTTTATTATTACTTTTGATATAGGGTCAGTCGATACAAAATCTTCAGATTTCATACGAATTACTTTAAATTTCTTTCGGGTCTTCTCGACCAAGGTCATCCAATCCTCGGGTACGTAAATGTACGTACGTAAATGTACTTTCGATGTGGGAAAAGTCTGAATCGTTTTCCAGATAGCTGTGGCCGGATACCATAAACTTGTGGTCAATAATTGAGATATCGGTATTTGCCATAATGTACATCTAAATTCTGCATATAATTTGGTTTCTATTTTGCCCGCCACAGCTGTCGCTGTACGCAATTAAATGTCGAGTACCTTGAGGAATAGTATTTTTAACATAATGCAGAAGGCAGGAAGCAATTTCTAATGCACCATGTGAACCTATATTTTCTGGCCACATTTACATAAATGCCTTTACAGTTTTGCAATCATGAATGCTTAGATTATAAGTCCAAAATTGTCTTTTGAAGTATACCAAATTAGTTTGTAAATATGGCGTGGGTAAAGTTTTTTTAAGATTAAATGTTATGAGGTGAGCATCACCATTTTCTTTTTCATGTCTTTTAGAGGCTTGTGTTCGCTCAGCTTGAACGAGGTGATCTTCCTTTTGTTTTTTTAGGTCTTCTTTTTTTCTTGGTTTTCTTCACTCTTATACAGGTTTGTCAACTTGTCACAAGTATTACAAGTATCACTGCGTAACTTATAAATTGAAAGGTTGAAATCATTATTAAAAACCTTTCGATAGATTTGCTCCTTAACTGGCTCCGTATTATTAGATTCACCGTGTTCTTTGTAGAGAGAATACATTTTTGAAATGTTTAATTCAGGAGACAAATAAATTCTGTTCGGTGCATCCTCACGAGAGTAGTGGCTTTTAAATTTAGGAAAACTCGCTATATGATCTCTTACAGCTTGTACTTTATCATCTGGAGTTTTCGTTCCAGGAGTATGTCTACCTCGTTTATCGGCGACAGACAGTCCCTGCACTGGAGTTTGAACGTATGCTGCATTAGTAAATCTTCTATTTGAAATATTTAATATCTTTAAAAAAAATCTTTACATACTCTTTTAGAGTTCAGTCTAATAATGGTACTTCTCGATTTCTTAGAATTCTTAGATCGTTTCGGTGTTACACATCGAACATTAAAGCGTATAAAGTTCGATTGGGACTCCCAGTTCCCTAATTTCCAGAATTCGTCATGAATAATACGCCGGAAATCCTCACTGAATGTTCTGCATTCATATCTACATTCATGCGCATATAGACCCCAAATTGCCCAAATTGCGCAATTTATTTGGTTTTTCTTCCTCTTGCGTGATGCACCTGGAGAATCTGGTCGTTCATCGGGAGCATCTGGAGACCCATCGTCCAAAGGAACAGAAGCAGTTTGTGTAGTTACCCGAATATTCAAGTCTTGATTCGGTGCAGCTGTGATGCCTGAGCTTGTGCCGGGCTTCACGGCGAATGCAGGTGTCAGAGTACGATTACGAGAGGAACTACTATCACTCTCCTCAATAATTATTCTTTTTCTTCTTTCTGGGATCCATGTCACATCTAAAACAAAATAAATAAAAGTTTCAACCAGAGTGGTACAAGTGACTCTCGAAAATATTTTCGAAAAATTGTCAATAAGGAATTTTGGCGCAAAGTATATAACACTCTTATTTACAATGAGAACCATTAATCTAACAATTAAAAAAATATGAGCACTGCAATAATAACTCTAGGACTATTTTGACCATCTTTTGTAATCTCCAATTTTATTCATACAGAATGTATGGGGGAGAGGTTATGTCGCGTACAAACTGTCAGATTTTTTAACTGGTTAAATTAATCAATTTAATAACACATTTACGTGTCTCAGGATAGGCAAATGCATAAACTAATCACTTACCTGTGACAGAGTCGTCACTGTCGAAAGACAAATTTGCTATATCGCTCGGATCGTACGGCAGTCCACGCCTCGCCGCCATTTTGTCACTTGTACCACTATGGTTCTCAAAAACAATGTCTGCTCCATAGAATGGTAGTTAACCCAACCTCGCATAGATGGCGTTGTGACATTTTTTCACTTATACGCCTCTGACACATCATGAAACACCTTTGGCCGATCTAATTTCTGCACTTAGACCAATTTTTTAATAAATGCTACTTGTACCCCTATGGTTTTCAACCCGTCATATATTATGAATTTCAATTTGAATACGATCAAACCATACATACAAAATAAACTTTTAAAATAACCGACGGGGCAAACTTTGGCCACAAAATCTTGGCACATTGGTCGAAAATAAAATAGACTCTATATTGCAGATTTATTATATGTAATTAGTTGTAATATTTGACAAAGTCCAAAGTCGTATTCCGTTACCATGAGTTTTACCTTATTACTGGTGAAGTAATTCTAGCACATTTTTTATTTGTTGAAAATGAATTGAATGTATCTGACGATTTAAGACAAAGTGTGATTATTTTTAAGGATAATTATGCACTGGTGGACACATACCACGAATTTTAAATAAAAATAAACGATTTGACATTTACTCGGATAAGGATTATCCTGGAAAAACACATTAGGAGTTTTCATTTCAATTAATTACAAAGATATTATCTATAAACGAAATTTCCTCAAAACTGTACAAAATAATGTTTAATTTCGGTTACAATTACTTCATTCATTAACATTTTGTAAAAACATCTATTTGTATATATTTTTTTTGAAGGAGATTTCATTTTATTATAAGAGCAAAAATTGTGCAGATCTTCCTTTAAGGGTTCAATGGTCTTTACTATGGTAATAGATACTTACTGCAGAATACGCGAAAGTGATTCAACCTAATAATGCTATCTATTGACAAATTTGACAGCGCAAAGCCATTCAAATTTGACGCCCGATGTCCATTGGGCGACTAACTGCATTAGTCGAATGGTTGACATATTGATTTGACCGAGTGTTAGTTCATGGCACAGAGTCAGCATCAGTCATGCAGGCAGCGCGCAGCGCATTATGGGGGTAGGCTCTCCAGTAAGCGGAAGCATTTATCTCCGAACCTGCAAAATCAGAATTCACGGCGTATCGCTGCCGATTTGAGACTGTCACGCCATCTAGCTACGTGGCCGCAACTAATTGCTGGCAATGCGCCCGGTCATCTGTCATATGGCCAGCCAATTAGAGACCTCCATTGCCCAAATGTGTACTTAACGCGGAATGATGAAGATGTCGCTGACGCTCGATGCGATCGTCATGATGACGAGTCATCCGACTTCACGCAGATAAGCCATGCGACATAAAGCGACAACATTTGAATCGCTTAACGGAAATCCCGAAAATTCCGGGACTTTTTGCCAAAATCGCCTTCCTAGAGAATCTTCCGAAAAAAGGGGCGGGTTATCACATGCTCGAATTTACTTGCTTTAAAACCTAACTTCCTAAAATGTTTTTAGTCTACGGAAGCTACCACGATTCAATTGAGGAAGTCTTGTCAAAGCATTCCAGAGGCGGGCTCCATGCACGGTGAAAGAGAATGAGTGGAAGTCACTGCTGTGACCAGGGCAAGACAGTAGCACGTTATCTTCAGATCTCAAAGGGCTTCCATGGGCCGATAGTGCACTAAATCTTCCAGTGAGGTAATCGGGAGCGATATAATCGAAATAATCAAAAGCAGACAGAGAATTACCATGTTTCTTTTCTCCTGGGTCGACATTCAGTGAAACTTCTCTCTGAACTCATGTACCTAGTCAAATTCCATGTATGTATCTAATGCGGATTGCAATTCGCAAAATTGCATTTATTATCTGCAATGCAAATTTTGTGAGGCGTTTACGATGGGGAAACCACAAAAATACTCAGATTAAGGTTGAATAACCACCAGTATTCGGTGAGGAACAATCTCTCTAAACTCCCGATCCCAGTCCACGCCCGATCGCACGGAAAAAAACTTTGATGATTGATTCAGTGACGATGATCACGATAGATGATGATGATAGTGAAGGTGGCGATGGACTCCCCAGAGAACACACCTGAAATAAAGCTGAAAAAATGGGAATTGGGACATATTTAGGTGCTTGGAGCATTTACACATACTAATTCAGACACGCAATAACACAAAGTACACACTCTCGCACATTAATTTCTACACATACACACCCACACTCAGAAGCAAATTATACCATACATTCACTCTTACACCCATATACTCTTAAACATACACACTACACATTCTCAGCTATCTCAGTGTTCACCGATGCATCCGTTTAAAAAAATAGTAACAAAACACGCGCAATTGCCGTTATGATACTAGAATCTCGACAACAGAATAAACAAGAAAATTAATTCATTGTAACCAATGGCAGGTTCAGTAGTGATACGTACAATTCCAAAGTATGACAACTTGCAAAATTATCCGTGTGCCGCCGTGAAATTAAAGGAATCAGATCCCAAAGCAAAAAAAAATATTACATGAAAACTCCTAATAACATTAACCGGAGGAGATTGGACAGCCGGAGTCGAGGTCTGTCAGTTTTCGCATCATGCTAGATTTTATATAGTAAACCTAAAGTATAAACCAATAAAATAATTAGCTAGACCTTAACAAAGAAAACATATTACTGCATATGTTAACATATTTGCACACATATTTAATTTATATCACTTGTTTGCAGTACTCCACATTTATGTGTGCTTCCAATATTTTTGAGAGAAGCTGATTGTATGGCGGATTTTCTACCTTTATCTCTTTGTCACCTCACATTCGTATTTTGGCAATAAAACTACTATTTTCCGGAGATCGCCTTCTGTACTTAGGATATCTATCTTCTGTTTGCGTCTTATTTAAATATGGTTTTGGATATTTCTTTATACACTTGCGTTCACTCATACATGTTGAATTCATATTTAGTTTTTTACATGGGCGCGAATCATGTTTTTCACTATTATATAGTATTTTTCTGGATTACAAAATTCAGCTCGAATTATTTGATCTACTTGATTTAGACGGATTTTTTCATGTCACCAAATTAAATTGTGTGAATGAGGTAATCCTCGTTTCTACCGTTCAAAAAATATGATACTTTTTGATGACTTTCTTGAATCACATTTGTTTCTGTCGAAAAACTCCAGCTAATATCTCATGGCGGTTCACGGGACCTTCTCCATAAATCATATCTTATGATAGAAATAAATCAGGATAACCATGTTTTATTAAATAAGTCATAGCATCTTACGGGTACTTGTGCACGTATCGTGGACTTCCTATGTAAGTTGGCGGTAAACACACCAATTTTCCAATGTTGTCAACGTTGCCGTTATTAATGATAGCGTTTTTCAATGTATATACGTACTCCTCTGTACGCAGTTTCTTTACTGTCTATCGTATGAATATCATTCGTATTGTGTCTATTTTTGTGTATATAACAATTAAAACCTGTTTAAATAAATGACTGGAATTGGTAATATTATTGCATTGTTCGTTGTTTTTGATCATTATACTAGTGTTATATAATCAAAGATTATACGATACGTATAAAATTGAATAGAGTTGCGACAAAGAGGGTAGTTTATTAAATATTAGACACGCATACTAAATTCTCATGCACAATAAATATACACATGATACTCATAAACTACGCAATGAGATTAATAATTATTGAATAATAAAGTCAAGAAAAAAGCCGTGCACCAGTCATGCACGTGAACGTTCCTAGTAAGCCTGGAATCAAACCTCTTACTTTATTTTCTCCTATTCTACTACCTACCGAATTTGACATTTCTAGTTTGGTAAATCATAGACATTTTTGGGAGAGTAAACATAGAGTAGAAGAGGAATTAATTTAATTAACAAGTGTTATTTTTAGCAGTGGTGCCCATCATTGTCTTGAAGTTGGTGAACTTTTGCTGCAGTTGAGTAAGGTCACGTGACCGTCATCGGCTCGGTAGCGCCCCACGAGGCCCGGGAAAAATCGTAATTCGCCGAAAATGCCGTCGAGCAATCCTCTGCCGCCCAAAGAGAACGCTCTTTACAAGAGAATATTGGTACGCGTTACACTAGCATCGTTTTATTCCCTTTCGTCCTTCGGTACAATCGTATCCGCTAGTCTGTCAGATCGGTTTCATTTCCTATTTTATTACAGAAAATGTCTATTTTTTGGAAACAAACCCGCTTTTTTCGCAGGCGATTTAGTATTTGGGTCGATTATTAGGTCGGTTATTTCCAGCGGCCTAATTTTGTTTGGTTAGAAACGTATCGGTTTGCCGGGTTCCCTTCAAACTAATAATAAACATGGATTTTCTATCAAAAGTGCTTGTTCGTGGATTGATTTAGATCTTTTGTGGTTTTTTAGAGATGCTACGAGCATAAACAGTACAAAAATGGGCTGAAATTTGCCAAGCAAATCCTGTCGCACCCAAAGTACACGGAACATGGAGGTTAGTATTTTTGTTTTTGACATTTAATAAATCCTGATTTTCTGTTTTGCTTCTTATATACAATTATTATAAAGGGGAAATATAATGTATTAATGGTGCCACATTTCAATTACTTACCTGCTAGATACAGAAATGGTTATTCTGACAAGGTTCCGAAGCATACTTTGTTGGTCGGGTTAAATCTTCCATCATATTGTTATACTAGCTTGGAAATAAGCAAATACATGATTGAAGGCTTAAATGGAATACGCATGGTCGGCGAAATTTGAACTGGCGTCTTTATAACTAAAAATGATAGAATGTTTTTATTGCACATTTTAAAATAAAATATACAACAGGCGGATTTGTTGCATAAATTACAATCTCTTACAGCCTACCTTCGTGGAAGTGAAAGAATTTAGGTGCCAGTAGAGGAAATGCACAGAAAAACTTAATATTTAACAAAACAATTATCACATAACAAAAGTGGCAATTTTTAAAGAAAATAAGTGGGATTTAGATAAATGTCCGCAAGGAGCAGATGCCAATGGAGAGGATGGGATCGCACATAGGACAACTAGGAATTTAGGGGTATGAAATGCTTTTTCAGAGACACCTGAAAAGTAGAAAGCGTGCGTTTCTGATATTGGACGGGAGCTGGTTCCATAATCTAGCCGCATTAACGGTGAAGGGATTTGTAGAAAAAGAATTATGAGTAGGAATTGCAATTTTACTATCCTGATTGGAGCGAAGTGGAAGACCATGACTTCCTAAGTTAGTGAATTTTTTGGTTAGTTTTGAAGAAGCAGTGGTATACTTGCCTCGGAAAAATATTGAATATTTTAAATAGCACTGTAAAGGCGAATGAAACTTTGCATTGTAAGTTAGACCGCATAATCTTAATCATTTGAAATTGTGGATTCCATTGAAGTAGGTATATCGTTTAACTTTAATAACCACTGAGATATAAATATATAGACCAGATATTCAATAGGAAATGCAGGAGAAACCCAATGCAAACATGCTTGTTAAAGGCATTACTTTCTATAATGTGGCAGTGACCGGTGCGTCCCTTGTTTTATTTTATATTTCTACTTTATTAGTTTCGGTTTTCTTGTATCATTTATTCCACTGAAAACCTTTCTCGATAATCGAGAAAGCTTGAGATTGGATTCTGGAGATCGACTCGGTCTTTAAGAAGTAGCATTTCCCTGAAAGTCTTTGATGCACACCCCTCCGTCCAGATTTACCTCTTTACTCCATATCTCAGAAGATGGCCCTTATTGTAGAATTAACTGTTCCATGGGAATCAAATATCCTAAAAGACCATGAGTACAAATTAAATATTACCATGATCTCGCAAATGCCGTCACCCGGAACGGCTTCGCTATTTGCTATTGTGGCCCAGCCAAATCTGTATTTCACCTATTTAAGGATCTTGATCTCTCCAGGAAAATATTAACTGCTTCCTAGAAAATATATCTCAAACTGCAATTTCCGCATCTCAAATTCTATGGCTTCGAAGGAGGGAGTGAATGAGTGGTAAGGTTAATGCTCATGTGTGGCAAGACAGCTGTCCTAAACCTACCACAACCGGTCGGTAGTCCGGAGTTCACCGCTCACCTCCTAGAAGTATAACAATAGTATTATGATGGGCCCGACTCTGGTCGGTGAATTCCATGGTAGCTCCATTTGTACTTACTTACTTCAGCTTACTTTACAGTGTACAGCATAACCTGTGAGTGATTTATAGAAATATTAAATTAATCAGATGTAGTCCAACTATATGCAGGTGGGAATAGGTCATTATCAAGGATCACTAATGAGAGCTTACCCTAATCTCTATTGCATCAGTTCAGAATTCGCCAACTATACGTGGTTTGTTAAGTTAATTATATAGGTGATTTATT
>JAOPUG010000105.1:9550483-9562317 GCA_027564375.1 Micropterix facetella
AAATACAAAAAAACATGCAATAATATGTGGTAAATATTTAGTAGTGAGTATGGATAAAACTAGCAAGAAAACCTAGTTTTTTTTTAATTCTGCGATAGTTATATACTTTATAACTATTGTTAAAATGCCTTATTATTTTTTTGAACTTCTTGGTACTGCTGTTTAGCGTTCAGATTTATTTATTTTTCTCAATATTCCAATCCGGTTTGAAAAATCTTAAATAGCTATTTACTTAAGAAAGGTACCGTGAGTTATGATATTTTTGTTGGCTAACATCATCAGTTAATTCACTACATTCGGTTCAAAAATTGCCAACAAATGTAATCCTTCAAATTTACATACATCGTCGCCTTAACAAAAATCACCGAGACCCATGTCTAGAGAGTAGACAGCCTCATGAATTACTAGAATACCGGGAATGCGAAATCCTGCATGTCCACACTTGGTCAATAACATACCGGGACGTGTGTCGCTGTCCACTGATACGCTGCCATATTTAAGCAGTTGTACCACTTCTTCATCCGTGAGATGCTTATGGGGTCGCCCGCGAAGGACTATGGATCTTGTGAATGGTTTCCATTTGGGTATTGTCAGGATTCCTATCCTTTTGCTTCATTTGTTTACGAGAAAAATATAATGTGGGATTATTTTGGAACAAACTACATGTTGTGTGTCTTTTATAGAACATTGTTGTGAGTCAGATACAGAGTACAGCACAGGACAAATGGCTAATAAGTGCCGGGCGGTGGGTTTCATTTGCAATAGAGCTTAGTTACTATTAATGTTTCATCAGAGCGTGTGGACTCCCTGTTGATTGTGTCCATTATGGTTGTTACCGCCCGAATACGTGGGAGGACATCCACTGGTGGCGACACCGCTTCACGGAGGCGTCGCGTCGCGCGTTGCGCTTTGTGAATCCGCTTTAGCGGCCGCGGCGGAGCAAGGCTCATTAGGAAACGCGCAATCATTGCAAACGGATAACGCTAAAATGGCACTCAATCCAAAAATATTAACGGCCAAAGAGACGTCGACATTTCATCTGCAGAAGGCGGAGAGAACATGACAAGCAGCAATGTGAGATAAACAAAGATTGCGCTAATCACTTTATATTCTATTACTACTTTTAGTATGTACAGTCGATGAGCAGGATCTATTTCACCTCAAGGACCGGCATGAACTCTTTGCCTAGGATTGGCATAGGTGCGGAAGAGGTCCCATGTTAAAAATCTTGGTATATTCATCGACAGAATCCTTCGTGGAAGCCGCACATCGAGGAGATGAGAAGTAAACTCTTTGGCCGCTTTCACGTATTAAAGAAGCTGAAGTATTTTCTCCCCGAGGAAAGCAAAGTCACCTCTACTTCATTATTCAGATGCTGCATTTCTCGACATCGCGGAAGATCTAGCCACCAGGGTTGAAAGGCTGTAAAAATTCGCTTTATTTTTGACCTAAGAAAGTATGACCATATTACGAAGTACAGAAGGACACTTTACTGGCCGACGACAGTCCTCGGTTTACTCTACAGAATCTTGGAGGGGGCCGTTCCGACCTATCTCTTAAGCTGGTTCAATACGCTTTCACGGGCGCCATCTGAGATCGGAAGGCAATCTATTGCTTTCGATCTCTCTGGTCACAGGAGAGATTTCTATTCACACTCATTCTCTGTACACGAAGCCCGTCTCTGGAATGCTTTACCCGCACATGTAAGGATATCGCCGAGTTAATATTGCTCAACGCGCTCATACATTCCTTTCGTAATAATAAAAAGGGGCGGTATCATTTAGAAATGAATAGGTAGTTCCATGCCCACACCTTGAAGAGTTATGGACTTGCAGTAAAAATATCCAGATCTGAAACTATCGAACAAGCGTATTTATATGTCTGTAAGGCACGCGTAAGCAGACTCAACCGACTTAGGTTGATAAGCGAGGTCGGCTCCGCAAATAGATGATGTGACCGAGCTCAATTATAATTTTCTCGAGCTCGATATAAAAGTGATTGGATAAATCAGTCATATGCTCCTTGAACGAAGCTGAGAATAGAAGAGAACTCCAAGATCCTTTACTTGTTTTAAAATTTCGATTTAGAGATTTCACTGGATGTACATGTTTTGAGTTCCCACGAAACATCTGTCTGCTTGACTGGCTGGCAGATGGCCAACGTCTGTAAATTTGAACGACCCAGGTATGGCTTTGAAGATAAGAGAGTTGAAAATAACAATCATGGGTACCTACGTTTGGCATCGGACACGGCACTCAAAGAAGAAAAGATGGTCCCCAATTGCTTTTCTGAGGATAACTACCTGCATTACCTCTTAACAACAATAAGTTTGCGACATATTTGAAATGTACGTAGACTGTTTTATTCACCTCAGTGTCCGTCCTGCCAGACATCGCCTTCGTGTCGGCAAGCAAGCGGGCGAACGTTACGGCATCGGGCGGCCTGTCACGCCATTCATTCGCCGAGGAATGTTGGCCAAGTTACGAGGGAGGTCGCTTTTCGGAAACGCTATAATTTATTGGCCCACTTTCCTCAGACCAAGTTAGAGGTGACCAGCCGAGCGGACACTTCGCAACACGGGGAAATTACATAGACCATTGTAGCTGTGACATGACCCTTCCGACCGAAGGCTGGTCTAGCTACTGTTAGGGCATGTGAAAACACGAAAACCGGAAGGGATGAGTTAAGTGGAACGATTACTCCATTCTGCAAACGACTCAGCCTTATTTCCTCTTAACACTGGAATGCATGGCACTGATGAGGATGATGCTATGGGAGGATGGTAGATCACACGGCCACCCGCACTTAGTCCTACTTTTAGCCCGTTGTGGATTACACCCACCTATGTAACTATTAACCCACAGTCAATATAGATCCGAGGCGTTTTAACGAACGTTATCGTTATATCGCCCCAAGATGAAACTTACAGAATGTTGACATAAACAAATCCACTAACCAACTACGCAACTGCCCGTTAGAAACCAACGCCAAATAGCGAGACACCGGGCAGCAAGCTGCCCGGCAGGCCAGCCTCACTCCCTAAATCACAGATTTGGTCAGATATCTCCGACCTCCCGTCTGGTCGCGGTATCGAAGTCGCTTGCGCGGTCTTCTACCTTAAGTAAGCGGCAATTCCTCACTAGAATTGTCGCGGATCCGAGGTATCCTATACTCGGCTTGCCACCCGAGATCGGGTGGCCAACGTATCGTTTCTAAATGTAGATAGCTTAAGGTACCTAACTACCTTCGCTTTCTTAGGTCGCATTGCGCTTCCAAACTCCTCCGGCTATTCGTTATTAAGAAACGGCCAGCAGACCGACCAGTGCATCATGCAACTATCCATTCGAAGTTTTCACCGCCGAATCACCGCTTTACCGCGATATAGGGGGGTCTGGCCATGGGGGATACAGAGGGCCCTTCTTCAGGAAGGTTGTCATGCAAAGGCCGGGCTATATTATATACACTGGGTTCAGACCATGCCACCGCATTACTGGGATACATAGGATCCCTCTTCAGGAAGGTTGTTAAGCAAAGGTCGGTTTGCCGACCATCGCTTACACATCCAGATTCGCTCGAGGGCTTCCCCCAGTTCAGCCGCTATGCACAGCAGGTTCACCGGTTACGTTCTTCTTCGAGGAGGCTACCGGATAGGTGTTGAGTCGTGTGTCGAGCCGACCGTGATAGATAGAGTTGTACATTGAGACCCGAGCTGTACGACCCCATTAGAACCCACATGCAACCAGCTCACCTGGGAGACCAGTCTAGGATCCACGACGGACGGGAGCCTCACGCATCGCCCATAGCATCCTCTTTATGCTATACTATCCCCTACATGATATTCTCTTCGGGAGATCTAATCTAAATGTAGGCAGATGTTCCCAATGACGAAAAAACACTTGGCGAAAGAATTTGTAAAATCGGCCAACGCATTCTTGAGATGTATGTGCAGCCGGACAGACAAGTTTTTTTTGTTTATCGGGGTCTCAAACGTCAAAAAAATTATTTGAACAAAAAATATTGAGTTCTATTTTGGTGAATTCCATGCGCTAGCACTCGTCTTGACTTTCGGGGCGGCGCGGGGCCTTTTTAAAATATATCAAATCAAAATAATGTGTAACTGAAACTCAAACTCGTCTTGACTTTCGGATTCTAAGAAAAATGCAAAAGACAAAAAGGTGATGACTTCGGCTTTTATTTATTTTTATGATATAAAAATCAAAATATTGAAATTTCGCTTCATAGTACTAATGATTAAGAAATTTACTACAAGACTCGTATTTTTGTTATTGTTAAAATGCATGCAGGAGTAACTTAAATTTGACTGCAAAATGTCAGTTTTTCACTGTTTGAGAGATGCGAAAATTCCAAATTTTCGGGATTTTTGCACGACGAAGTAGGGATTTCTTGCCACAGCCATTTCCCAACACTTCGATCGAACTATATTCTTTTGTTAAATGAAATAAAAGTTTGTTTCTTAAAAATTAACAATATTGCAATATAAATGCCATATTTCAATAAAAACAACACCTGAAATTGAATTTAATACATTTATCTGATGCTATATTTGTAGTATTTTTGGCCATCAATCGGATTTTTTTCAACAAGCCGGTAGTATTACTTCGGCCCGCATGAGGGGGCTAAGTCTTACAATATTGCGAGGTTTTGTTACTATGCACGATAACTCACTTCCGAATTCAAAAAATTCTATATGACTAATGCACAGAGAATAGTTGATTTTGGGTTATATACGACCCTTCTATTTAAACACAGTTAAATTTGGGGCTGCTTGCAAAGTTTTTGGAGAGCTTGCTCTCTCAGTAAGTACAATTAAAGCGGAAGAACATTTGGGACATCATGAGATTAATCTCTGACGTATCATTTGATATAACCTTTCAGATAGTAACTCCTCTTCATTGAAGGCGTCATTACAGGAGTAACACAATGGATCTCTTATGGTTTACGTGCTCAGTTGTTTTAGACTACCCTGAATATCTACTATAATATAGTATGCATACATACATACAAGAAAATAATATTATGGGCTTAAGATTGCCAAACCCATGGGTTTTTCCCCTGCCAAGTTTTTTCATTTTAATATCTGACAACATTGCACGCCGCCCGCGTGTTCGCGCGCACATGAAACATGTCATTACAGCGAACTGGCCCGTTATACAATACGGCCAATTAACATAGGCAGCAATGTTCGCCTCCATCTGATATCACTTTCGTGCTCGCGGGGCCCCGTGTGGTCTGTCTGCCTGCCATGCGTCTCGCAGCCTATACCATATTACTCGTATCATTATAAGATTATGATGGTAGGTAATGTACATGCGGCACGCGCTTGTCACGCTTTTCATTTGAGGAAGGAAACACGGTTTTACGACTTGGAGTGGAGACCACCCAGAGTGCACAGAGTGCAGGACCAGGTGGGCGTCAATGGGGTGTCTCGGGAGCAAATCGGTAGTCAAGAGCAATCTGTCACGTTCTGTCACTACTCGTTTTTATTAACTTGACCTGTAGGGAATCTTACGATGCTTTTCACTCACTTCTAATTGCCGTGTCGATTTGGAACTAAGACACTTACGTAATTCTGACAATAGAATGATATGGTACCATCGAGCTTGTATGGTGTCGGAAGAGAGATGTAGCCATAGGGACACTGCAATTGCTAGCAATAAGCCCATCAAGTTTCAGCTCCTTTGACATTTTTCAATGAGCCCTTTGTGACCAGGAGTTTTTTAAACTATTTAATAACTTTCATGTAGTACCCTAATTATATATGCTCTTAATGTGGAAAAGTAATATATGAAATTCAAGACTGTCGCAGTTGTTTGACATTTTAAATAAGATAAAACGAATTTACCGGCTGAATTGTTTAGCACTGCCGTCTTGCAACCGCCGTTGTCCAGGGTAGACTGAAACTTTGTCAATCGTCATCCGTTGTTACGCGGCTAGGCGGTAAACTGCTGCTGTTACTACGCAGATTATAATAGCGGTGGAGCGGCGGATTCGGTCTGCGCGAATTTTGAACATCCGCCTTGCGCACAACACTTACTGTATCTTGCGTTACGTCCTTGCGCTCGACGATGGGAATTGTCAATGCTCATCGTAGAGCTCAAGGAAAAATCAGTGGAAAAGTTGAGAAATACATTCGCTGGTTTCATATTCCCCTCATTTAAAACATTTCTCGACAAACGTAACCTATTTAATCCCGAATACAATAACTCGAAGAACGTTTTAATTGAATGAAAACCCTTTCAGATTTTTTTTCAATTAAATTTCAGGAAAATTTATTTTACCTAGTGTTTTTCGGATTTTTTCGCTTAATTATTTTACTGAATTTTACCGTAAAACTAATGAAATCTAAAAGTGTTTTAACTCTTTTAGAGTTTTTATCAACTTGATGACTTAGAAATTGTCAGAGGGATATGCTATTATAATAATCGTGATAAACAAATCATAAAGCTATTTCGGCTCGTTTTTTACAACGTTTTTGTTAGGTTGTTTTCTTGTACGTCTGTTTGTTCGGTACAAATCTTGCAATTGATTTTAAACTAACATCCCGATATCTGATCACGCTGAAAATTTGCAGTCAAATTTGGTTATGGAAACAATACAATTATTTTAAAGTTTTAAGTTTAGTTATTACTAATAATCAATAAACAGCGCCATCTAGCAGTTGCGGTCCGAACTACGCTGTAAGCAAAGCGCAACGCTGCCCAGTGACGGAGGCTCCTAAGCGGCGCTGTGCTTTCCTTGTTAAAATTAAAAAAAGAAATTTTTGTTGTCCACTGCTTTGAAATACAAAAACTTATTGAATTAAATTTACGTATCGTGAATAAAAAGTTATTTGACCAATCGAGCGAACACAGATCCCACTAATACTATTGTATACCTCGGATCTGCACTACTTGCTAAAGCCAGGCATATGTCACATTAAGTCGTGTCATATCATTGGATGAATTAAGAATGGAGGAGCTCGATTGCTCAAAACTAAATAACAAGACACCGTGCAATGAATTTGCAATGAAGGACAGAATGCGACAATTAGGACCTGCAGCACCATGAATGAATCATATATTTAAAATGTTACACAAGACTAAAAGCAGAAAATAATTATTTATATAAAAACATTTTTTTAATTCACCACGTTTTTAAAATGGACTAAAAAGTATAAAATAATTTCTCCTAGCTCCATACAGAAAACGAAAAACGTGGGGCGCATGCAATCGATAATTAATTGATGCATGATGCGTCGCATTGTCACCCCTTGAGGGTTTAGTGCTAAGTAGGAACAACTTACGCAAACTGGTGAAGGCACTCACCAGACAACTTTGGATTTAAGACTATACTCGGGCGAACCCGTTACCCCGAGGCATTCAAACTAATTTTATCGTTATATCGCCCCAAGATGAAACGCACAGAATTTGGACAATACATATCCATAATTCTACCACGTTACTGCCCGTGAGAGTCCAATTCCTTATCACAAGCCACTGGATTTTTTTAAGCTCAGTGAGGCATCCTCGCGTCCTCACTATCAGATGTGGTCAGATTTCTCCGCCCTCCCATCTGGTAGCAGGTTCGAATTCGCTTGCGCGTTCTTCTACCTTATGTAAACGACAATACTTCACTGGAACGTCGCGGATAAGGTATCTAACTACCCCCGCTTTCTTAGGTCGCATTACGCTTCCCAACTCCCCCGGCTATTCGTTGTTGAGCAATGGCCGGCAGACCGACCAGTGCATCAGACATCCATCCATCCGAATTTTTCACCGAGTGCATTACCGGGATACACTGGGATCAGACCAGTCTCATCACATATATCCGAGATACAGAGTGCACTTCTTAAGGAAGGTCGTTAAGCAAAGGCCGGCATGCCGACCAGTGCTCAGACATCCAGGGCCGCCCGAGGTGTTACCCCAGATCAGCCACCATGTACAGCGGGTTTAGACTCTCTTTTAGGGAGTTTGTCGGATGGGATCTGAGCCGTAAGTCGGGCCGACTATAATAACAAGAGTTAGCCATTATGACCCGAGCTGCACCACCCCACTGGGCCCTCTCACAGGACAGTGGCCTGAACAAAACACATGTTCAATCTCAAGCTCCGGGACACTAGAATGTGCCAGCTTTGCCAAATTACAGACGAAACTCTCCTGCACCACTGATGCGTAAACGAAACGCCCACCTGTGCAACTACTACCTCCAACCTGAAGAGGTAAAACAACCAGTACCAAAAGCTTATTGCAGTTCTTAACTGACGCGAGGCTAAGCACGGTATTATATGGCGATCACACTAAACCAGAAATGTCTGCAGTGAAATTAGGCTCAAAAAACCTCAGAACAGCCCCAACTAAACGGATAAAAATAACTATTCGAATAACGTATATAGTTGAAACATTTGTTATTACCTATACCTTTTGTTTTGGTTATGCGATGTGTTGTTTTGGCACTTCAGCATATATCCCCCCTTAATGTGCGCTGTTTTGGTTGAAAATTATTTAATTCGCGGAAGATAGAAAGTGTCTAAAGCATGTATTGCACTCATTTTTCTGCGTCCATTCAAAATAGCTTTTACGAAGGAATTTTCGTGATTTCAGCTTTTTATGATGATCTCTGTTGCGATATTAATGTATCTGTATTATCGTGTTACATAACGGGTCAATGTCGCAGTTCGCATGACCGATTGCACCTTCGTGTGGAATACTTAACTCGATTTGTACGCATCTTGCCGCTACGATTACAAGGTATTAAAAGGCTGGTTAATATTTGCGAGCAAATAGCGCGCGCGAAACTGCAAATCCTTGACGCCCATCCATCTAGCGTCAATTGTTTACCGGATTAATTGCATTATTAACGCAGAAACGCTTTGTATCGTATTATTTATGAGATTCGAGACGGAGCAGGCGGCCTGGGAATCGGTCGTTTTTTATGTTTTGTAACCGACATTGAATAGAGATTGATCTAAAACGCTAACCTCCCTTTGATCTACGTCTGCGGAAAGAGATGGCAGAGACAGAAAAGTAGGAAAAGGTTTTTTTGCATATTAGTTATAAGTATTTTTTTTCTTAGTAAAAAAATACTTTCATGAACGTTTTTCAAACGTTGCAAATACTTACATGTCGGATAATTTGCAAAAAGATTTTTTTTTGTTCTTTATTACTTCGGCCCACCTAAATGGGAGACAAAGTCTTAAAATCACGTAAAATCGCCTAAAAAGATTTTCCTCGACGTTTCACAAGTCCTAAAGTTCATCTAACCGAAAAAAAATTGTCTGTCTGGATGTGTGGATGTTACTATGCACGATAACTCGAGTAAACCACATCTGTTTTAAAATTGTCTTTCGCCAATCGATATTTATGGCCAATGCGCAAAGCCCAGTTGATTTGGGGTATGTACAACATACGGTTGGGGCACCTGCCATACAAATTGTCCCCATAAAATCAGTTTTTATCATTTTTAGAGCTTAAAACGTAATAAACGGTGGAAATAGCAAAAAGAAAAGTTGTTGGCATCATGACACACCTAAAATCAGGTAGGTACATATCGCCTAGGGTCAATCCATCAAATCGAACGGGTCACTATCAACCACATAGTGTTTTAGAGCTTGTTTTCTCAGAGCAATTAAAGCGGAAGGACATTTGGGACGTTATGAGATTCATCTCTGACGTAACATTTGAACCTTTTCCAGGCAGTAACTCATCTTCATTGAGGGTGTAAAACGGTGCGAGATACGTCAGAAATATCTTCGACGGAAATGATAGCCTCGATTAACGTTTTTCACCAGATTACGATTACTTGACCTTAATTGGTAGACGTTTGAAAACATATTTAATACAAAATTTTATACGCTTCTATGACCGATTTTTCCATTTAAACAACTATCTTTTTAAAACTCACATCTTGTGACTTAGTTTTAAGTAGGAATTCTTGAGATATTTGTCCAAGCGAACTATACAATGGTATTACAACACGTGTCAGAACGTTTTATCTACGTTATCTCGCAGTGGCTATCACCCGCTTTCCTGTCTTGACGTACGATCGTTTGTTTTTCTTTAATTGCATGCCTTACGCGGCTTTGTGCAGTACCCACTTTCTTTCGCGCACTAGAGCAAAGCCACTTGACATAATATGTATGTGTATTCCTTCTCGTTTCGTATCTTAGTTATTTGAATCTTTTAGATTTGCTTATTTTATGCACAATATTTATTGCTTCATTTTCTAATTTTGTATTGCGAATTTATCTGGAATTTTCAATATCGCTAAATTAGAGGCACTGGAATCTGGGGACTTAAATCACCACCCTCAACTTTTGCCTGCAACCTAGTTCTACAAAGATTGCAGTGTGTGATTTTGTAAAGTGGGGATTTTTTTCTTTTTGTTTAATTTTATGGATACCGGACATTAAATCGTCGTGAATTTTATGAACACATTATATTTAAATGCTAATATGGACATCTTAAAATACGAGAGTTACCACTCTTATTATCGGCAGAAGATATACGTCGAATAACTCACTGAAATATGACACGGTATACTACGACTTTACGGTAGAAGCACTTGCTAAGGATAAGGAAAAAACTATACAAGAGTATATTATATATACAATATTATATGATATATGAAACTATACAATAATATAGTTACATCAATATATGTTCTGGAACAAAATGGATTGGAGAACGACGATACTTTACAAAGTAGCGAAAAAGACTTAAGAAACGAAGAACGTGACTGCTCTTCCTCACCATAATAATATTGTAATTCCTAATCCACTTACATTTCCATTATTATCCCTTTTCAAATTCATTATTAGCTTTAGGTTGTTTACTGCCGGTGGAAGGTTCCCACATTCCCACCATTCATGGAGCAGGTGGTATTATCCTACAAATACATAATATGGCTCCTGGTATATTGGTGACCTGTCATGATGACTCCTGGCTGGAATCGTACGATCTATGTAATGTACGTTTTTTAGTTTCTTTCTTTTAATATTGTGATGTCGCAAAGCGAGAAAGCTCTTTACAATGCTACTCGCAATATTCGACAGCTCTGCCTCCGTTTTACCCGTTACGTGATCTGCGTACTAAATCTTAAAACTTCGAGCAATAAATATAATACAGATGTAAAGAAACGTCTATCGGCAGTGAAACGTGTTATTTTAGCACTTGTCATTCGCGAAAGTGCCCCAGAAGGAAATAGTAGATAGGCCGGGGTTTTTTCATTTTTTTCTTTACAAGTCTCCATACTTCGTCGAAACTGTCAGCGGTAACACTGATCAAGGATCTATAACAGTTCTCGTTAGTTTATCAAAATATCATTTTTTTTTACTCCATCGTGTTCCTCTCTTCTGTCCCTGCTTATAGGCTGACTGTTTCTGTAATGAGACGCACTGGCATACTCCTTGGAGTCAATAAGTATAGTCTCCTGCAATAAGTATAGTCTCGATCTTGATCGAGACTATACTTATTGTTCTGGAGATAGATTTACCCAGACTTTTTGTCACGTAGATTTTTTGCCGATTTTGTTATTTTCCGTTGACCTGATTTTTCTCCTGCTTGCCTAATATTGGATTTTCCTAAACTTACACTTTTTATGTGTTTGTGACAGCTGACACAGTGCAGATTACTTAAATAGAGCTTTTGGTAAAGTGGACAGTTGTGAAAAATAAAAACGTATACAATTTTATTCATAGCTTTATTGAAAAGTACCTACGTACTTATATTTTGCACGGCTAAGCGTCCACGGCCTTGAAGGAAAGGGTGTTTTTTATAGAGGTATAGAACTTTGAAATGGAATAAAACAAAGATGATTTTTTTAAATTGACATGAAAT
>JAOPUG010000105.1:9652894-9664203 GCA_027564375.1 Micropterix facetella
TTTTGTTTCATTTTGTGTTTAACAATAGTAAATACATATAACAAAATTTGCTATGCTTGAGGGACTGCACTTAAAAAAAAATGTCGACCAGTGTAATTTGACACATATTTGTTTGGTTATAATGTTATAATTAAGGGTATATTGTAATGTCCAGTAGGCTCATGGCTCTGTAAAAATATCTCGTTTTTTTCTTTGATTGTAAATATATATTAAGCTGTACATATCATTCAAAATAAAATTACAAACGTTTTAAATGCATGGAAAGTGCCTGTATGCTATCTGCTACTCAATATGGCCTTAGATATGATCACATAATAAATAACGCCGTCATTGCCGGCACAGAGTTCACTGACAAGAATTAACGAAAAAAGAAAATAAGGTCATTGTTCATCGACATGTCTATAGCCTTAGATACAATGTCCCTCCAAATATTAATTCGATAAATTTTTAATTTTGGGATCGTCGGCTGGCTCCATAATATACTTCTAGACAGGTCACAAATCACATCGATCCGTGCACAGGAAAGTAAACATCGATTTTATCATATGGTGTACATCAAGTTAAATTATTGAGACCTCTCCTCTTCCTTGTGTACGTTATTGTGTACGCTTTACGAAGTTATTCGACGACATGGGGAAGGTTATATCATGTGCCGATGATACGGTACTGTTTAAATTTTTATTTTAGGCGGTGGTTACCAAGATAAAATGATACAAATTAAGGATATTCAATATATTTTTTTCCTTATAACGAAGGTCAAATCAAAAAAAATGTAGATGATACTCAGTTTTTCATGTAGAATAATCCCTTCGAAGCAAAGATATTTTAAAATTAAATTTAAAAATATCATTTTACCACGTTTTTATTAGGTCGCTTTCTTGTTTGTCTGTTTGCATGTTTGCCTGTTTGTCTCTTTGTCTGTTCTGTACAAATTTTGCAATCGATTTTAAAATGACTTCCGATATCCGATCATGCTGAAATTTTGCACACACCTTTGATCTAGAAACAATTCAGTACAGGATAGGTACTGTTAGTCCATTTTAATTTCTATTATTAGTAAAATGCAATAAACAGTGCCATCTAGCAGTAGCGGTCAAATTACGCTGCAGGCAAAGCGCAGCGCTGCCTAGCGACGGAGGCCGCTGCGCAATCCTAGTAATTTTTTAAAAATATTTTTTTGACTACCAACTGCGTTGAAATGTCTTCACTGAAATTTCTTGCTGTGAACAATTATTATATTGACGGTATTCTGTGCATAGGTTTTATTCTTTAAATTTACGTATTGCAAATAAAAAGTAATTGACAACGGTCTTCTAATATATATAATTATAATACTAATAGTGAATAGTGCATTAGTGACAATTTTTACAATGGTCAAGGAGATAGCTAACCAACGTAAGCGACGACTAGAGAAAGAGGAGCAAAAATGATAAGAGAATCTTCAACAGCAATCGCAAGCAGAATCGGAAACGCATTAAGTCGTCTCATAGCATTAGATGGATTAAGAATAGAGAAGCTCGATTGCTCACAACTCAGTGGCAAGACACCATCCAACGGAGACACAATGAAGGAAATGGACAGAATGCGACAACTAGGACTTCCAGCACCATAATTGAGTCAGATATTTAAACAAAATGATTTGAGAATTTTCAACGGAGCGAGAGTGATGCTTCGTTCAAATAATACCATAGAGCAAGGACTTGTGAATGTTGCAATAGGCACTGTCACTGAAATTGATTGGCTTTTTTCGTCGTGATCAGATGTACGATACTTATATTCGTTATGTTCAAATGGACTTTGGTAGAGATGGAATTCATTTGATCAAGCTAAAATCGATATAGTTTCCGGCATTTAAAAACTATTAAACAATCGAGCGAACACAGCTCCCACTGATACTGCGTTGGACCTGCACAGACCATAAAATGCAAGGATGTACAGTGGACCATGCAGTTGTATACCTCGGGTCTGCACTATTTGCTAAAGGACAGGCACATGTCATATTAAGACGTGTCATATCATTGGATGGATTAAGAATAGAGGAGCTCGATTGCTCAATACTCAGTGGCAAGACACCGTGCAATGAAGATGCAATGAAGGAGATGGACAGAATGTGACCACTAGGACCTCCAGCACCATGATTGAGTCATATATTTAAAAATGTTAACTAAGTAGGATCTGGTATTTATTTTGTTTTAATATTGAAATAAAATCTTCTAATATTAATTTCTCTTGTTTGTTTACTTTATTTTTCAAGAAAATAACAATTAGATTGATGTATTATTGGTAGGTAGGTATAACAATTTTCTATTTCAGATATGATCAGGCGAAGAGAGACTGAACCTGAAATTTTCCACATGTCTCTGTCATAATCTCATAAAGATGTTTAAAATCGATTGCAATATTTCATATACACAAGACTAAAAAGCAGAAAATAAATATTCAAATAAACATTATTTTTTAATTTAGCACGTTTATAAAACGGACTAAAAATATAAAATAATTTCTCCTAGCCCCATACAGAAAACGAAAAACGTGGAGCGCATGCAATAGATAATTAATTGATGCATGAATAGTTCACAGTTCACACCCAAGTCATCAACAATAGCGTTCCACGTTTTCATCAATCACAATTCATCGCAAATTTAAAAAAGCTCTTCAAATCTTGCATGCGGATTTGGAAAGAACGACAAGTTTTCGCATCAGAACATGTTGATCGACTCCGCCATCTACCACTTAGTTCAAGTTCAAGGAACGTGTGTTATTGAATACAAAAAACCCAACGATCAACGACATCAAGTGTTGAGAGTTTAGTATAATCAAGCAGTTGGACTTTGTTCAAACATATTCGAGCGATATGCAAATCGTCCAAGACAACAAGATCAGGGTTATTATTTCCTAAATAGGTGCTACTTGAATTTAGGATCAATTGTGATTGATGAATTTCTAGTAACTTAGGTGTGAACTTTGAACTATTCATGCAACAATTAATTATCTATTGCATGCGCCCCACGTTTTTCGTTTTCTGTATGGGGCTAGGATAAATTATTATATACTTTTTAGTCCATTTTAAAAACGTGGAAAAATTAAAATAAATATTTTTATTTAAGTAATTGTTTACTATAAAATTTTGGGCAGTTTCAAGTGGTATAAGAAGACTTTTTGAACATCCACCCTAGCCAGTAATGGAAAGCTACTATTTGACTCTTTCACGTAAAGCTAAAATCTCAATGGTGTTTTTCTCAAGTGTCTTTACCAAATTAGAGATTGTCTCAGCAAAGATATAAGGATTATCTTAATTAATGCTCTTGTCTTACCCATAATCGATTACGATGACTGCGTATATGGACCCTGCCAGCTCATATTCGGGAGTCTCCTCGAAAAGGGACCAACCTCGTGAACCCTGGCTGTGCGGTGGATCTGGGGTCTAATGGAGTCGTGCAGCTAGGGTCTCACTGGCCAAATATTTATCTCACGAATCAATACCTATCCGGCAGCCTCCTCAAAGAGGGACGAAGCCGGTGAACCCGCTGTGCATGGCGGCTGATCCGGGGGAAGCCCTCGGGCGACCCTGGTTGTCTGAGCGATGGTCGGCATGCCGGCCCTTGCTTGATAACCTTCCTGAAGAAGGGCCCACTGTATCCCGGCAATGGTCTGACATGGCCAGAGCCCCTCAGATGCGGTGAATCCGGCGGTGAAAACTTCGCATGGATGGTTTCTTGATGCACTGGTCGGTCTGCCGGCCGTTTCTCAACAACGAATAGCTGGAGGAGTTTGGAAGCGCAATGCGACCTAAGGAAGCGGGGGTAGTTACGTACCTTAAGCTATTTACCCTTGAAAACGATACGTTTACCACCCGATCTTCGGGTGGTAAGCCGAATAAAGGGCGCCTCGGATCCGCGATAATTCCAGTGAAGAATTGCCGCTTACTTAAGGTAAATGACCGCGCAAGCGATTTCGAACCCACGACCAGACGGGAGGTCGAAGACATCTGACCAAATCTGGTAGTAAGGGCGCGATGGATGCCACACTAGGCTTGATAATTTCCAGTGCCTCGCGGTAAGGGTTGGACTCTTACGGGTTGAGGTGGAGCTTTGTACGTATATTCGTCTTCGTCCTTTAAGTGTCGTTGTTTCACTGGTGAACGATGAACAGATCGCTGAAACGCTCCGGAGTGGCCGGGCTCGGCCGTAGCAGTTGAGAAATTTCCACTATGCGGTGGATCTGGGGACGGAACCTCGGCCGGAATTAGACGGCTGACGCACGGGATGGGCAAACCGGTCGTGTTGTCAATCAACTGAGACCCGGAGGTAGGTGTCGACCTATCGTTGTCTATCCTTAGAAATGACCCGATGGCCACCCGATCTCGGGTGGCATTCCGAGTAATGGGCGCCACAGGTCCGCGGTATTTCCGAGTTACGGAATGCTGCGTTATTACGGTAAGTAGAAGTTGCGCAAGCGACTTCGAGCCTGTCACCAAACAGGTGGATGGGGAAATCCGTCTAAATTTGCTAGCTAGGGAGTGACGCCAGCCCGCTGGGTTTAGCTTTGCTTGCCCAGTGCCTCGCTATTTTGGCGTTGGTTTCTAGCGAGCCGTGGCGAAGCTTAATACATAGATTCCGGGGTGATATGACGAAAAGTTGAAACGCTCCAGGGTGGCTGGATTTGCCCGTAACAGTTGACAACCTCAACTATCTCCTTTCCTATCTAACCTCCATCCTAAATATGGGAAAACGCAGGCAACTGCACTTTACCAAATACTTGTCTTCCAAGCTTAAGCTAGGTCCCCGCGCAGTAGTCATATTGGCATTTTTCCCAAGCACAAGACTTCAGCATATAGAGGTAGCTTCGCAATATACGCTGCAGCAATGTGGAATGGTTTAAACAGATTTGCCAGATCGAAGTCTGTCGGAGCTTTCAGTACAACATACTTAAAAATATTACTTCTTGAACAATGTCATTAACCCAAAGCTCCGTGATCGTCATTAACCCAAAGCTCCATTGACCCCGAGATCGTCTTTAAAATCAATATCAATATTGAAGACATTCCTCATCGATATTTTAAGTCATGGTCTTAGGTTATTCTTCGCCTACACCTGCTATTATAAAAAAAAATATCAACATTATGCATCATATGTAATATATCGATGAAAACGAGTTTTTAGGGTTCCGTACATTACTGTACGGAATAAAGGCCTAAAATAACTATCTACACTGTCCCAAAATCTTGCTACAAATTATTTTTTATTAACATACAAACAATTCGCGCTATCGCCTATCCGCAAGCTCGTTGCCGGCAGCCGCCGCGGCTCGGGTTGACGCACATAAAGAGTTGTTGGGCGCCTGTACCGCAGACGCCCTTGCCCCAGTCCAACCGCCCGAGGCACCGCGAGCCAGTCAAAACAACGAATAGCATTTTAAAATAATTATTTAAATAAAAAATATTTTTTTAATTTACCACGTTTTCAAAATGGACTAAAAAATATAAAGTATTTTTTATATAATTAATAGATGCATGAACAAACGATGCACAGTTCACATCTAAGTTAATAGCAAATAGAAATTTGCCATTCGCAATTCAAATTCAAGTAGGCACATATTTGGGAAATCATAACCCTTGATCGTGTTGACTTGGACGATTTGCATATCGCTCTTATTATATGCTTAGAGCAAAGTCCAACTACTTGATTATCCTCAAATCTCATTGATCCTTGGGACTTATACACTAATAAAAAATAAATTTAAATTTTAAGAATATAGAGTTCTAATTTTTTAACAAAATTCATAACAATAATAAATAGTTATTGCTTAGTTTGTCAGTTTTATAGTCTAAAATATTTCTCTTTGTATAAGCGTATTACCATCAAGAAGCAGCCACTTCTTTAACTCTTTTTGAAAAACTTGCTGCCTGAGTGTCTCTTTTATATACACATGGAGGATGTTGGCCCAATGAACGAGAAATTTCTTTGTCCAAAAGTTGTTCTCATAAAAGGCACATTCATAAAGCCTCCAGCTGCTCCCCTGGTTACTAATGTTTGAATCCTTTTTGAAAAATCTGAAATAGCTATTTACTTAACAAAGGTACCATGAGTTATGATATTTTTTTTCAGTTGGCTAACATAATCAGTTAAATCACTACAATGGTTCAAAAATTGCCAACAAATGTAATCGTCGAAATGTACATACATCGTCGCCTTAACTCCAAATGGCGAAAAAATATTATTACTCGACTATGCAAAAAACATCGTCTAGAAATTGACTCTCAGAGTTCTTCGATTGTGGAGTAAGTGCCACTAAAACGAAATTCCAAAATGAACTGACCCAGTTTGTACCCCAGAGAATAATATGAATTAACGTCAATGAAGTATCAACGGAGCATTTTGTCTTTTCCTAAGGGTGGGTCCCTTCTCACGAGGCGTTTTGCAGCGCTGCAGAGTGGCCCCGCTGGTAGGGAAACATCGTTTTACATTGACGCCTTCACACGTAGCGTTCTGCTAACGCGCAATGGCGCTTCTGAGCCACTTGTAGCAGACTTCCGCTACCAGAAGCGCGCGGTGCCAGTGGCGAGACCTCTTCAGACGGCGCGACTCGCAGCGTTTCTCGAAAGCGCCGCCGCCGGCGCTTTTGTTTAGAAAAAAAACGACTTCAAATAAAAACTTACTACCTAACCTACTAGAAAAAAAAAATAAGAATATTTTTATAAATTAACCCAAAATATTCACAATATACGAGTATAACTACATATGATTTAAGTCTCACTATGATGTATGTATGTTCACAAACTGCAAGAATGTCACCGACTTCAAACGAGCTGTTGGCTGTTACCGACTTCAAGCATAGTTATATATTGTGAATATTTTAATTTAATTAATAAAAAGATTCTCTTTTGTTTATTTTTAGTAGGTAAGTAGTACTTAGTTTTTTGAAGTCAGTTACTTTTTTCGATCGTAATTAAGTAATAAATTTCTGAATAAAGCTAATTTTTCGTCAGGAGGAATGGAATTCCGCATAACCTTATCTTCTTTTCGAAGCAAATTTTCAAGTTTTGAAAAAGTTCATCAAAGGTGTTTTTGTTTATGCGGAAAGATGACGACGGGACAAGGCGCAAACCAACACGGCTAGTAATATTTAAAAATCTTTTCTATGCAACATTTTGAATGAAACAAATGGAAAGAGACAATTCCGTCAGTTTAAAATCGTTATTTATAGTTACGCTGATTACTGACTTACTGACTGACTCTGTAACGCTGTGGCATTGGCACCCAATGCTATGTAATCGTTGGCGACTGATGCGCGCGGCGTGACGCTGAGAGTTCAACGCAAGGTAACGTGACAATATTTCAATAATTCGTTACTACGAGTATGTTAGGTTTCCGAAGCGGAGGGGGATTCATTTGACAACGGGCGCACCTTTGACGCGCTAACAACTAACTAGTATTACATAAGATTAGTATATTACAAGTTTCTAACAGATATTGAAATTAGGTGATGACCTATATGGCGGATGCTGTCAACGCCTTTGATTTATTAACGAGATAATCATTCAATACTATCATAAAAATAAAAGGTTAATAGAAATATCCAACCACATTCGACACGGTTATGGCGACATATTTGAAATGTTAAACAAAATAGCGGAACATTCAAACTAAATAGATATTAAATACATAATTTGAATGTCATATTTATTTATGTTGATGATTTGCAAAATTTAATATTAATTATTATTATACAATACGAGTATGTGGAGAACTAATTAATTATTAGTCAGTCCTTCGTGCCAGATCAATCGACGGACACATTTATTTAGTTGACAATTTTGCGTGATTCGTTAATGCCGTTATATTTATAAGCCGATGTTCGTAAACTGCTATGCTATATAACTATTATCGTTTATACTTTTACAGATCAGCAATCGTGATATTTAAATGATGTGTATTGGTCCATTGAGAGGCGCTTCTTATGGGCCGTTGATTACTTTATTATTTCATCAGTATTGATTTCAAAAGATTGTGAATCAGAGCATGCTGCAATATTATTTTTTGGGATAAGCTGATTATAGTCGAATATCATTGTTTACCGAGTCGAATGAATCTCTGATTTTGTGCATGTTATTTAAAATTGACGTATTCCTCTGTTCACACTTATATTATACCTACTTATTGGAAATAATAACCGATCACGATGATGATGATAATGGTGATGATTCGAATCGAGATATTAATTTGCGAAGAAGATGATTAGAGAATTGTCACTTAACCTGTTATACCGGAAATACTGTTATACCGGACTTACGACAACTTATTTTATTACCTCTGCTACTGCTGATGTTTGTCTGTATACTAACTATGTCGACGATGACAAGTACACATTCATTTCCTTTACAGAACCATATACTTTCTTTTTTTATCCGTTGCGATCTAACGGCTCACTCAAGCTGGTAAAGGTCGTTATGCTTATCAGATGATAAATGATGTATAGTAACTCTTGCCTATCTAACAATAATTCATGTATTAATGTCGTCTACTATTGGCATCGTTGCTTATTCACTTATTCGCTTCCTTTTGATTTAAAAATACTACTAATACATCAAGTGGATAACACACTTCATTAATAAATATGACCTTATTAGTGTTAACCAATAAGGTTGCCGGTTATGGCTCTAACTGAACTTATAAAAATCATCTTATTTGCATTGGATTCATACTTCCAATCACACTGGTATATTTTGCGATTTACCGAAAGCTTTCGACTGCGTGGATCATAAAATCGTCCGGAGAAAACTACACGATAATAAGATACGTGGAAAGGCAAATAACCTCATAAGAAGATATTTAAGAGGCAGAAAACAGATTTTTGATATCCAAGGCACACTTTCAACCCCTTCTGAAGTCGTACGAGGAGTGCCCCGCGGATCCATATTAGGGCCTCCTCTCTTTATTATATTTGTTAATGATATATGTCAACATTTACCGTCGTCCCCAAAACCGTACTGTGCGCTCATCATGCCGATTTTGTACGGCAAAATAAAAATATTATAAATTTCCATAGTGGGGTGGCTGAAACCCTAAATTTAGCTGACGAATGGTTTATTGCTAACAAACTTTTGCTAAATTTGTTAAAAACTGTGAGCATATACTTTGCTACATGGGAAAAAGCAAAATTTTTTTTTTTTGCAATTTATGGCAGGGCTCTGATGTTACTAAATGAAACCAAGTTTCTGGGCATTACGTAGAAAAATAAAATTTCTGGCGGCGAATCAACTAGACGATAACCATCTTGCATATTTTGCAGCTGTAGACAATGTCCTCAGAATTCTGTCATTTTATTTTTCTACGACCAGTATTAAGGGAACTATGCTTGTTAAATTTCGGAAAGGCAGCTATTTGGAAACTGAATGGTTGATATCTCTCATCATACTCATCAACTTTTCAAATCTCAGCATTAGGATTAACTATTTTTGTACTTAATTTGGTCATAATTGATCTTGTAGTTTATGAGATACAGTGGGTACAGACGCACAAACATACAGTGGGTACAGACGCACAAACATACAGTGGGTACAGACGCACAAACACAGACAGAAAATTTCCAGAAATCGCTTTCGGATTCCGGTGAAAACTCGAATTCTAAATTTTGCTCGAAAATATGACTCCATATATAAATATAACATTTGAAAATAAGATTACATACTTCAACATGATGTATTTTTTTGAACGAATATGAAACGTACCTAACCTGTACATTGGCATTGGCGCCCGTAGAGATGATGTATGCAAGTCGAATTATTAATGACTATCCGATGTAATAGATGACAGCACAGCTTTCTTACAGCCCAATGTTTGTGTGGGATCGGATGATTGTACCTGGCTCATGCCTATACCTAAGTATGCCCGAATCTCACGAAATTTGTCACTAAGATTGATACGACCACATTTAAATTCTGCAAATCAGTTTAAAATTGTTTTGCTCGGTGCTTGATCGCCAAAAGCTGTCAAATTACACTTAAAATCATAAAGCGCCAATGTTCACGAATTAAAGTCATCGTAATGCACACATTTTTTAAAATAACGCCACAATGAAAAAAAACAATTGACAGATTAACAACATTATTATACAACCAAAGAGTGCCATTTTCAAATGTAGTAATTGTTTTAAAAAAAAAGTTTGTGTAGGTGCTCAGTTCCGGGAACTAAGTGTTATAAGCGTATATAATATGTTATAAGCGTTATAAGCGTATATAATATGTTATAAGTGTTATAAGCGTATATAGTATGTTATAAGCGTTACCTATGTATATAAGCGAACGAATAGTAGGCGGCCTTGCAAGGTCGATGAAGCTCAGCGACCCCACCGCCGTTCTTGGCCGCCCGCGCCGCTCTTGAGCGCTGTCACTTTGTATACAGTTTTACAGCTTCAATGCGGCTTTGCCGGTTCGGTTTTGCTGGATGGAAAATCATGTAAAGCCATGAAACAAATATATATGCGTTTAAAGATACAAACGATCCCGTTCTTACGCAGCTCCAGTATCGGCTGTCTAGTGTAGAATTGTCCTAAATACCAAAAAATCACAAATCGTTTTAAATCGAAATGGGGGTTTCTGTAATGCTTTTTCTATTGCAAGTATCCTGAACGATTTTTTTAAGTTTTGTAGTTATAAGTGAATAATAAATAATCATTAGCGACATTTCCGAGTATTTTCGAGGAAAAAACTATCATAACCACTTAGAATATCATCGAAATTCGACTTGTGCTTGAAAATGCTATCATAATGCTTTCCTAAACAACAAACAAAATATCATAAACGCTTTGAAGACTCCATGGTACGTCCGAAACAAGACTTTGGAACGAGACTTTAGATGTTACGTAGTCCGTGGAGAAAAACGTGAAGGCTGACATCTCGCCCATCTGTGGGCATAAATCAGATTATTATAACAACATACATTCCCAGACCCCTCCGGGTCTCAGTATTGACAACACAGCCGATACATTGACCAGTGCGTCAGCCGTCCAGTTCCGTCCGAGGTTCCGTTCCCAGATCCGCCGCACAGCGATTTCACCGGGTTGGTTCCTCACTCGTGGAGGCTCTCGAATAGGAGTTGCCCAGCAAGTTAAGCCGACCAGATCACAAAGCGGCCATTAAAGCCTAAGCTACACGGAACCATTAGGAACCAAACCGTGAGCACCGACCAGTCCATCAATCATCCAGGGACGCCCGAGGTGTTCCCTCAGATGTTTGGGTCATAATGGCTCCGTGGAGCCTGGGTTATAATGGCCGTTGTGTTTTGGTCGGCCCAGCTTGCGGAGCAACT
>JAOPUG010000105.1:9756158-9766602 GCA_027564375.1 Micropterix facetella
AATTATTTGTAAACTATGGTAATATAACAATTTTACTTATAGAAATTGACTGTTACCACGTTCCCGGAACGAGGTTGTCCATAGATTAACACTTCACTAAGATCAGTCGACTAATTATCCACAGAAGTAGGATTATATGGAAGAAATTCATTCATAATTTCCTATTTCTTTGACCGAAATCTATATGGGGGTGTTTGCTACTACATGACAAAACTTTCAAGGTGTAACTCACCCAATTAGAATAAACTACTGAGGAATAGCATTTTTTATATTCAACTTTCTGATATATTTTTTTTCTCTCTTACAATGTCCCAAATCACAAAAGTTGCATATGACTTTCAACTCATTTTTGTAGAATAATCCCTATATCAAAAATATAAATTTTATTGTTTAGTTTTACCTACAGAGTTAGTTACCCATTGTAAGGTTTGTCGTGCAGTCGCAAACACCCCATATAAATATGTATTATGTAGATTCAGTTTGAAATATCTACCACATATCGTTAATGTCCACATGCAAACATACATACCCAAAAATGTATAATATTTTATCATTAAATATTTTATGTGTAGTTTTTAAATTTTGTTTTTATTTTTTGGCGACCCTCTTTTCCCGCTTCTTTATTAGTATTTATAGAGAACATGATTGACATTCCAGCTTTGAGCTGCTTCGTCAAGTGCTCACTACCGAATAGATTTAGATTGGATTATTGTTCAGTGATTCATGAATATTCGCTGATGCAGAAATGTGCAATTAAAATGTACGAGAAAGGAAACAGAGATCATAAAAACGGTTGAAATACTATAACTGGCCTACTTTGGATACATATTGTGGAAGAAATAGTTTATGACATGCTCCTCATTATCCAAGGAATGTTATTGGTTATTGGTAAGTGAAGTCTAGGGTCAGGTTTTTGTACCGGTTACAATGTAAGTTTGGATTTGGGGGAAAGTACTTTCAAATTTGTTACCTATTCGTTTACTTATTCATTTTTAAATTAATTATATCGTATTTATTGTCACCTATAGACTACCGTCATACCAAATAATAGGAAAAGTAGCAATATACATCGGCCATTTTGGCCCGTCCTGTGACTCGTAACCCTTGACTTATCCAAAATGGCTTGAAATTTATACCAATAAGTTTCTCTTTTACACCAAGATTCCAAAAATACCCATATATGCTATTCTTGCTCAACCTATTGGTCAGATCCTCCTCCAGGCCAAGTAAATCAGGATGCACTTTCAGCAGCACCTGCAGGACTTGGATCGTATTTGCTGGCACTTGGTGGTGTTTATGGTCACCCAGGGAGGCTGCATACTAAATTGGGTTTATATCGGACCACGGGAAATCTTCGGACATATGGATGGACACACAGCATGCATCAAACTATATGGCCCGTCCTATATAATAACAGGCCAAAAAGGGTGCATCTTACATAGTCACAGTGGAGAAATAAAAACATATGATAACTGAAGGATTGCTACATTGACATTTTTTAAAACATGTTATAGTTTTGTAAAAGTATTTTATTTATATATGTTTAACATCTCATTCAGACCATTTAATTTTCACTTTTTTTTTATTCACTATTAAATTATTTTGATTATGCTTTTTTCACTTCAGCAAAAAAAACAGACAATCATTAAAAAGACAATTGGCTGTTGGGGATGTGTTTGCAAAACTCTTTGTAGATGGTGCTAGCTTCGATTGACACATGTGGTGTGAAGTAAATACAGTGCTGCCAGATGTCTGACATAATTTCTAATCATATTACTGTAAAAAAAATTAAAAAAATACAATTCTTATGCTAGCAGTTCACATTTGCCGAGACATGCGAGATCGAGTGTATACATTGGCTCTTGCCTCATGTTGGCCTGTCTCGTGCGTTCTCATCTGCCTCACCTCACCTAGCTGATAAGAGAATGTACTGGACAGGCCTCGTTAAGTCTCGCCTCGCCTCGCGGGCGGTCCGTTGATTGTCAGTATTTACACAAGTCAAAGGAAATGAGAGGCGAGACCGAAAGCCAAAATGCCCTTAGTTCACTCTCGGTTTACTTGTTCTCAATTTTATTCTTTGTTTTGTGTTAGTCGGATGTTCACTTTATTGCATTATCAATAATTAATATTAAAAACATTAATATTGGGTTGACAAAATAGATTGTTAAAATGAATTCAATTTAAAATTTCTGGAAGCATATGAGAGTGAATCTTGCGTATGAGATTGTACCAAATATTCACATAATTGAAATAACCATAAGCAAATATAACCACAGAGGCCGCAACTTCAACAACTTTTATTGGTGCAAGTAGGATTTAGACCACTTATTGAACGCTTGTCGATCCCTCTTGGATGAGATTAGCCAAGAGTCAAGAAGCCAGGGTGTACTTTGTACCAGTCAGTTTTCTGCTTTCGGCAATTATATCGCCCGAGGGACGTTGGGCGAGCAAAACTCGAGAGTGAACTTAGTTCAATCGGGTCTTGGCACTTCGACAAATGTCTCGACGAGTACCCTCAGTAAGAGTGGACTGCTAGCATTAGAAATCCCAGAAAAGTTACCAAATTCATACATTTCAATACATAAAATTGCCAAGACTCTCGCTAAACTATAAAAAACAGTCAATTTGGCGGGTACAATTTCGAAGTAAATGTGTTTTATTCATCTTAGCAAACCTATAAAATTCTTTCCATGTTCTATCTAAATATCTTTTTTCTTAGATATAATCTGGAATGAAACTCAAACAAAAATATTTAAAAATACATCAATTTACTTGTAAACATTGTGATATAAGTATAATTTTAAAAATGGGCCAGCACATATTGAATAACATCGCACTAGCAAGGTGTGAAAAAAATAAGCAACAGTACTGCTGTATGATAAAAGAAACAATTTTGTAGTAGATTTTTCAAACTGAAAAGATTTTTAGATTTCAAAGAAGTGTTATATATGTAGATTTTTGTTGAATATTGGAAGTAGGAACAATGAAATAAAAATACAATCCTTTCATAGAAGAAATTCTCTTTATGTATAAGTAAAACATAGGTAGGCAATGAGTAATCCTGATTATTCAACTGAATCCCTACTGAGTGAAGGCATCTCCGCATTCTGATCAAAACTGCATCATTCCTTAGAAAAAAAAAACTGTTAGAATGCATACCCAATTTATATGTAAATAATAATGTTAGCAACGTAATAGGATTACTTAGACTAGGATAGATTGCTAACTTATTGATATTTCAAAATAAAAGTCTGAGGGAAGGGCACGAGGTATGAGAAATGCAATTCCTTCATAATGATGAATTATAAAATTGATTGAAATAGGTGTATAAAATATCTTAGACAATAAATTGAGATGAGCCCACAACAATAATTTATTTTGTTCGTTTTAATCAAGGAGATGAGCGATACTTGTATCTTATACTGCATTTTTTTAAATGGAATCTGGACCCTTAGCTAATCGCTTATGCCAGCATTTCCCATATGGTGGGTCGCGATCCGGCACCGGGCCACGAAAATAAAATAGTCGCGACATTGTCTCCCCGTTTCAACCAATAATACTCGTACATTATCATTCGGGCGGCAAGAGAGATGCGATGTTTTCGTCAGTGCAAACACCTCTGTACTGACGAGTGATTGTCGTCGACGGGCCTTGTCTAAGGCCCGTGACTACCGTTGGGCAATTGCCCTTTAGCGGTGCTTTATGTGAGCCGAGCCCATTGATCCGGCTTTCTGGGTGTGGTCGCAGGGCTGAGCGCCCTGCGGCAGGTATACGGTAAGATGAGTGATGAAACGTCCCACCCGCACCGTCCCTCTCCGTCATCCGCTCGCTCAGTTTGACCTAAGCGGCCAGTAAAGGAGTGTGTATTTTTGAGGTGATTAGTATTACTTACCTATGACAACAGGCCTTAAAAATAGGAGCTTAAAAATAACCAGGCCACAGTAAAAATAGTTTGAGAAATGCTGGTTTATGCAATATGATTGGAGGGGCTGTGAGAGTTGATTTTAAAATTTATTTTCACCTTTTATTGAAGGAATTTTACCCAATTTGGGGGGCTTGTACCAGAATCTGCAATAGTGAAATCTTGGAAATAATTAATTGGACAATAATACCTAATCTAAAATATCCTTAATCTTTAAACATTCTGATAAGACAAATATCGCTCATCTCAAATTTACGCTGACCGATGCGAATCATATCCGAGGTGGGCGTGCGAAAGTTTTGTACATTTTTGTATTAGTTAAATTTTTGACATTTTTGTAAAATTGTAGTTTCTATTTAGCGTTTAAGAGTATTAGAAGCTGTAATGTCTTGTTGAGTTTTGTTTCTGGCAATCTCAAACTGAACCGAACGATGGATGTACGATGAACGCAAGCGGTGGGAAATGATTCCACACTATAAAAATATCTTACTAGTTGATAAGGCGAAACTCAACCCTACCATCTGCCGCATTCGTTTTTCTTACATCTATCATCTTCTTACTATTTGATTATGCTAGTCCAGCGGTGGCCAACTTTATTGTGTAAATTTGTTCCTAGATGTGCTAGTGATACTAGTGGGGGGTTAAGGAGGGGACGGTGGCATCCATATAATGCACCGCAGGTGAAAATTTAATTTTAAGTGTTTCACAATCTTACTCTTCACACTACTTAGCAATAGAACATAATGACTATCTTATATAAAGTTTGTTTACTGTCAAACATATATTCTAGATAGTGACAAGACCATATATAGATTGTCGATTTTGCCGGCAAACCTGCCATCTCAGGATGTTATGACAATCTTAACATTAACACCCTGAGATGAGTCGCAAAGACTTTGGGACGTAACATCTACATATCTAGTTACGGAGCTGCCCAGAAGAGTCCTACCTCAAACATCAAGGGCACTGGCAATCCAGCAGGGCTACTTCTATTCCTGCCTAGACTAGACTGGTCACCACACTTATTACAGCCCAGTGGCGCCCTTCCGCCGCTATTGTAACTGGGTTCGAGTGCTATTTTAAAGGTAGAGGACATTATGTAAACATCTACCCCACTGTCTTCAGAAACTACGTATCTAGACTCATCTGGTAATTCGCCAGATACAATACTGCTTTGCAGAGTGCACTGCCCAGGGCTTGCCCGAGGGAATTATTTCATTTAAACCTCTTCGAGGAGACTCCTGGATTGGAGCTGAACTATGAGTTGGACCAGCTAGAAAACAAGCTGGCTTTGTGGCTCAAGCTGCATGGAAGCATTAAGGCGCCGCTGTTGGCTAAATCAAGCAGAATGATTTGCCAAGCGAACCACCTGCGGAAGCCAATACACTGAAAGCCTATTATTGCTTGTGCGGAAATGCCATTCTTACGGCAAGCGGAACACCAGGGGGAACCAATACACTGAGATACCATTCTTCTGAAATCGCGCATGCTAAATATCTTTTGGTTATTTGAAAGAATATAATAAAAAAATAAAAAGAATGCAAAATATTGCATCATCACCTTTTAATCATTTACTTGGTATGTATTACCAATATAGTTTCAAGTTGTTTTCCCCTATAGATTCCAAGAAAAATGCAAATTACAAAAAGTTGATGAATTCAGCTTTTATTTATTTTTATTCAGGAAAAAATCAGCTGGAGTCACTTAAATTTGATCGCAAAATGTCAGTTTTTCACTGTTTGAGAGAGGTAGTCACCTTAAGCCCTAAGTGACAATACTAGCGAGCATAGAATTAAGTGATGGCTGGAGCGGCCGGCCACGCAGCCTATTCTAATATCGCTGGACAAAACACCGCAAGCGCTCTTCAATACGAACTGATTCGAGATTTTTTCAAATTTTGGTATGTGATATGCCTGCTTGCGGCAGTTATCTACATGACCCTACCTAGGGTTTTTAACGTAGTTAGTATTTATGATGCATACTGGCTAGTCAGAGCCGCCAAGCGTAAATAAAACTTTTATAACCACCTTATGAATTGTACAGTGGGTGGCCAAAGGGACTCTGTGAATGTTGGTACTATTTGCATATTACAAAACTCCTAAACAATGCTTATTTTTTAGTGCCAAGTCATTGAATTATGGTATTTCGTACATACATCAATAAGAAAATAATTGCAGCTTTTACAATCATAAAAAATGGAACTTACCATGTCAAATAGTGAAATATTTCTGCGAAATTACATTCTTTCTCATCACGGAGAGGATGATTGCGGTAAGATCCGTTATTTACAATCATGCTTACAATTACTTAGGATAGTATGTAAATATTTACTAATTTTTGCATTATATATCCACACTTTTTGTAAAAAGAAAAGCATTCTGAATCTTTTCCCTATTAATATGGCCACCCACTGCATATTTTCACATTATTATTCTAAATCGGTATCTATTTAGGGTACTTACTCAAACGGATTGTAATTTGAAGGATTATTTGGTAGGCATTTGTACCATGTATGCATATTTTGTGCCAGTGTTGCATTACTATTAGCTTAATCAATACAAGTGGCACGCGTTCCACGGGTTGGCTGCCGCTGCACTAGTCCATTGTAATTTTGATCACCGGTCGATGAATTTATGCAGTATCTGAATACGGATGTTGTAAATATGGATGCCGTATATCTTATTTAGTGCGCTTTATAAACCAATATCCATATTTTGTAAACAGGCTACAATTTCTCAATAAAATTGTTGGTTATTTGTTCATTGCATTATTGTAATTTGTTGCTTTCAGAATAAAATATCAATTCTCTTTTCAAAGTGTTTTTTAATTAAAATTTATTTACATCATAAGATTTTTTCTGGTGTTTGGAGCTGTGACATTTTATTCCAGTCAATTTCCGTGAAGTCAATTACTATTTTCTTGTTCTTCGGTTGGTATTGCCTGTAAACATAAGAAATTCGATATACTTATTTAACCCTTTCCTGACGGCTCGATAAGATCGTACAAATAACTTGAGAAAATCCCGAGCCGTGTTAATCGACTTTTCGTAAACAGGGACGACACCGATCGATCGTGCAAACTCAAGCACAACTAGAAAAAAATGCAGTGGGCGAGTCAGTCTTGCGTGGGTCAGTGTCCAGGGATGGCAGGATTTTTTGGCGGGAGCAATACCAATTTTTTCTTAAATAATGGTTGTGTAATGATTTATTTAGTTAGAAAATAAGCTAATTGAGATAAATTAATAGAAAAGGAATTAATAAATGGAATATATTACAAATTATAATGTGGCAAAAGTTAAATCATGTTATTCAGCCCTAATTCGAGATAGTGTTTTGTAAAGTATTATTTTCGATCAGTTTTAGATATTTTATCTGTTTCTGATCCTTTTATTTTTGTTTTTTTAGGGTGCCCACTCAAGACGAGCAGATAGAAAACTTTTTGGGCGATTGAACTTATCAGAAATTGTGATGGTGTTGGAAACTTTTGGGTTATGGAATTATCAGAAAATGAAAGCACCTTCTTATTTACATTTTCTTGTTTTATTATGATCGTGCATTTATAAATAAGTCCTGACATGCAGTCAGTTTTTGCAATAATTTTTCATGGCAGGATTTAAAAAACTATTTTCTCCTGAACCAAAAGAATGCGACTAACGAGTATTTCAATTTAAGATTAAAAAAAAAACTCATACGGAAAGGGTTAAGCGCTATTGTTGTAGCAGTTATTAGGTATATACAACTCTGTAGATTTGAAATGCAACTAAATATCTTTATTGATAATCGATCATTGATCTTCAACTAGTTTAACATGGATATTTGCCAGACTTATTGTCGTATCATCTAATACTGTCTTACAGTCAACGAAGGTGGTGGGAAAAGATATGGTGTCAATAGAGCTTACGATCATGAATACAGAAATAAGAAAATACAGTTTAAAAACAAAAAACAAGCATAAAATAATTCATCACAATAAGCAAGGGAAGATCAGTATGGGATGGATAAAGAAATTATGGTTTCATGGTTTTGCAATGTTCTTTCGAAGACACTTGAAAGGTAGAAATCGACTGAACTTTTCGAATGTTAGTAGGAGCTGGTTCTATAATCTAGCTGCACGAACGGTGAAAGAGTTTGTTAAAAAATAAGAATGGTGTGGGGTGATCCCAATAATATTATTTTGACTGGAACGGAGCAAAAGGCCATGGCCGTCCTAAGGAGGTAAAATTTTCGGTTGGGTATGAAGGTGCAGTTGGATTGTTAAGGACATTGGAGAGGAGGGACAAGATGTCCAGATTTATATGGCTGCGAATTCAAAGAAATTTAAGGCGCTTTCTGTATTCGGATATGTGATTGTATTTGCATAGACTGTACCTAAATATAACAAATTCAGACATTTTGAAGACAACATCAAACAACACACATGTGTATTGTCCAATATCTCAATAGAAAAAGATTTTGTACTAGAGACCTTAATATCCACTGGCAGAAATTTCTGCAAACATCGAATGCTGTCAAGATTGAAAACGATGCGTGTAAGTTTGCATCTGCCATGGAAGAGACTGACCAATTTGGAGTATGGGATTGCACTATTGTCGGCACATAAAACATGAGAGATTAATCGATGACTGCCAATCATAATGACTTGAGTTTTGATAGTGTTAATCAGAATCGTAATATATAGTTACGCTGATCCCTGACTCTGACTGATCGTATAAAGCGTAACATTCGAAATTCGTATTCTCATTCGCGGTTTATAACGTGCTTCTCTTTTAGTAGTTGACACTCCCAAATATCAAGATTACCAGACTGGTTAGAACTGATATGGATTTGCCCAATAGTAATATTGTTTTTTTTTGTCCTTGCGCTTACCTTAATCTCTAACAACAATTATCTTACAGTCAGCCGGCTTATATAACATCACGTGGCAGTACTCAGGCGATCACCCATCTAAGTAATGACCACGCCTGACGCTGCTTAATGTCGATGATCTCACGGAAACCAGTGTTTCAAATCGACTACGGGCGTTACGATTTTTTCAGATCCTATTGTTTTTTATACTATGTGCAGGAAGAAATTAGTTAATATCAAAATGATATGCAATGAAATATAATGTTTTCAACATAATTTTTTTGTCAAGGTTATAATAAAAAAAAAATCATGGCTAAATTTAAACTATATGACAACAGGCACCTCAGGCGTTCTACAACGAACTAGTATCATGAGATTTAGATCAACTGTAAAATGTCACGTTGAGGTCATTGGGCCTAGAAGCGGCACAAATTTGTTGGTCACCAGCGTATAGGTGATAGTTAGTGGTCAGGTTCTTAGAGCAATCACTATTAAGGTTACTGCATTTAGTCGGAAGGTTGAGACTGACGGGAAGCTTAGAGAAATGGATGGACGCAGAGATCAAAGTTGACCCTAGTATATCAAACTTCCTACACCAATGGAATTAAAGAATTTCCAGGTCATTGAAGAAAGGTTTATTACATGATAATAGATTCATATAAAAAGTCATACACAATCTCATTAAAGTTTTACTTATGAAAATGTCCTAAAATAACTGGACACAAAAAGGGTAATGTGCGAAAGGATCATTTATCAACATACCAATATTTGACGCCAGCTGAATCAAACATTCTTTTTGAGGCTATCGTCCCCAGCTGATGTGCGTGTTTATCCGACATATAAACCACTTCTTTGATGCCCGATTGGATAATCATTTTAGCACATTCATTGCACGGGAACAGGGCAACGTATATCGTGCAGTTTCTCACATCCGCTGAGTTTTTGTTGAGTATTGCATTCATCTCGGCGTGGCAAACTGAAAAAAAAGATAGTTGTTAACTATCGCCCTAGAACAATTAGACATTGCACATCCCTATTGGCCTTCTTGTCTACATGACTCCTGCTGCCCCTTCGTCTCTGCACCGTCTGCTTCGCCTCAACAATCAGACTCCGGACTTCGAACAGTTCGTAACCTCCCCGATACCAGCTCAACAAAGTGAGGCCACGCGCCTTGCTTATTATGCTTTCCAAGTTAAGACTCAATAAATATTTCAACAAACTTAATCCTGACCAACTTAATAACGGGATAAAGCCAGGCAATACTTAAGCTATACATCGCTTTCCATGCTCGCAAGTTTAATATAAATACCAGTCAGTGATCAATAGGTATCTACTGACCCTAAAAAAAATAAAAGTAAATTAATCAACAGTCCACAGTATCGCAAAAATCACAAAAAGCGACAATCTCAAAAATGGAAGATAAATTGGATAACATACATGGGGGTTATTCTGATAGGTACTGATGTCCTCTATTTAGTTTTTTTTCTTGACATCTACCTCCAGGTCACCTGTATAATAAAGGTGTTTTTTTTAGAGGTGTACAAATTAGACTCTTACAACTATAAATTGAAATAATACACATAAAAATAATGTAAATAGCAATGGGGTTGGCTTTATTTAAAAGAGAATTTTATGCTAATAGTGTTTAAACATGATTTCGGGCATATAGGCACCATGG
>JAOPUG010000105.1:10160204-10172124 GCA_027564375.1 Micropterix facetella
AGTCCAAACAAAGTTACGAAGTCAAAAATTGTGTTCCAAGTTTTTCCCTCTATACCTTTTCGTTGACTGGACTATTGCGCGGAAAACCCTTCTTCCGAAATCGCGCATGAACAAATAATATCTTTTTTGGTTTTTTGAAAAATTGTAATTAAAAAATAAAATGAAAGCAATATATTCCATCATCGCATTTTAATCACTTACTTGGTATGTATTACCAATATAGATTCAAGTTTTTGGCTCCTATAGAATCCAAGAAAATTTCTAAAAACAAAATGGTGAGGACCTCAGCCAGACCTATTTCTTTTTATTCAGAAACAATCATAATATTGAAATTTCGCATCATAGTACTAACGATTAGGAAATTTTCTATAAGATACATATTTATATTTTTGTTTAAATCTACGCGAGAGTCACTTAAATTTGATTGCAAAATATCACGTGTTCACTGTTTGAGAGAGGTAGTCACCTTAAGCTGGGCGAAGTAACATCCCACCCTCCTGTAGACATGATCTTCGAATATTAGAATCGGGGCAATAAGTATACCCAAATTTCTAACCGTTAACGGGAAAGCTATCTGCGAGCCATTCAGAGAAATGTAAGAAAATCATTACCAGTAACATTATTTCTAGCCAGTTTGGAGTCGAAAATGAGAAAGCACGATGTCTACTTCATTTATTAGTCATAATTTATATAATTTACTAAAATCTGACGTTTTTGTAAACTTTACTGTAGGCAGTATAATATTATAGTTATGACGCTTATTCCGACGAAATAGTCAATTTAAATGCAAACACGTTATTGTCTCCTATTATACTGGACGCAGTGATTTAGCTAGGTGAAAGATAACGAGGTAAGACCTTTAGAATCCCTTGGGACGCAAGCGGATAAAATCCCTCTTTGAAGTCAAAGAGAGCCGGACATGAGCACAAGCTCAACAGTCCATAAGTAACTTACAAAAAAGGACGTCCTCAGGTGATACTCTCATATGATAATAAAACAGAAAGATAAAAGTAGAGATCGATTTAGGCAGCCGAGTTTTAAGGCTGATGTGGTTGCGAAATTCGAGTCTTCTCGTGTGTTCAGCTGTCCTAAATTTACTTCAAAAACAACAATCCTAAAGTTACTTCAAAAATTATATTAAAAAAAAAAGTTATTTCATGTAAAATTTCATTAAAAACTGACGCCACCCCCGCTAATTCTAATACTAAATTACATACTAAATAATGGCAATTATATGTTTGCACACAGCATAAAATAAATATTATAGGCACCTGAAAGTAAGCGCTGTTCAAAAGTTATTGCACAATGCACGAAATGCACGATGGGTCTAAGACTAGAAGCATTAAAAAGTTTACGGCCTTAATGTGGCGTTACCATTTTTCTCACAGGCAACATTTCCAATTATTGTGTCTAAATTCAAATGTCAGTGTACCAACTGTATCATCTGCTGTCATTTGATTTCTCGTAGTAGACTTTTTATCGTGCACGTCAGTATGATTTTCCAAAATGGGCAAAACCGAACAAAGGGCAGTCATCGAGTACCGTCACTATAAGGGGTTATCACTGAAGCAGATCCATAGCAGCATGCAAAAGATACTAGGAGGATCGTGTCCATCGTATATGTCAAAAAGTGGGCAGCTAAATTTAAAAATGGTCGGAAAAGCGTTGAAGGTGACTCTCGCAGTGAAGGGTTTTCAACATACACAACACAGAAAAAAACATTTAAAAAATGCTGATCGAAGATAGAAGATTCAGGAGATAGTAGATATCCTACACATTTCATACGAGTGAGTACAAAATATTATCGCCAACGAATTGGGTTTTCTAATATGTCCGCGAGATTGGTGCCGAGGTTTCTGAATTAAATCAAAAGCGTACTCGTCCTACGCTTTCAAGAGAAAGTTTGGCCTTTTTGAAGCGGTTGTTTCAAAGTTTTTGAATATATTTGTTAATATGGTTGAAACCGAGGTTCACCACAGTACTCCAGAGACCAAAAGATGGCGACGTCGCGATTCTCCACCCCCAAAGTAGGCTAAGGTGCTTCCGCAAGCCGACAAAGTGCTGGCCTCCGCGTTTTGGGATTCAATGGAGGTAAACATGTGTACACTACCTAGAAAAAGATCTAATAATAAAAGTAAAGGGCGCTTCGAGGAAGCAGAGTATTTGGATTACGAGATAGGGGAAACAACAGTGCGAGACGAAAAGACAAACTGTTGGTCTTTGCATCAGTGTCGGGCAGTGCTTCGTAAGATGTAAAAACGAAAAAGAATTAATAAATCCACCTATAATAAACTTGACTCGGTATTAACGGTTTCTGCTGTACATATTTTAAAAGTTTAATTATATATATTATACAATAAAACATAGTTTTTATGCTGAAATATTTCTTCGTGTTTGCACTTCAGTTTTTTTTTTCGGGTTATCCGCGATTTTCATTATCCGCGGTGCCCTTGCAACCCAATTTCGCGGATAATCGGGCCTTTACTCTAAAAGGAAATAAGAAATATAAGGAAATAATATATTATAACGTGGAAGAAGTAAGGGTGAATACGTTGAAAAATATTTGTTAAAATCAATATTTCCTTTCTTGGTTAGGGGGCGTTCATTAATTACATGAGCTCAGAGCCAGGGAGGGTCTGACAAAATCTCACGAAATCTCATTTAGAGGGTCAATGAGAATCTCACGTCAAGTTTTTAATTCAGAGAATCTACATTATTATAACAGATTACACATTTTCTATAACACAATCCATCCCGGGAATAGACAATATTAAATTAACTAGATTTTAAATCCGTCAACGATGACGGACCCGCTTTGCTTTTCTACTTGAATATACAACTGAGAAATTTAATTTTTAGTTAATTCTTTTAATTTATAAAAAACATATATAAAGAGTGCGAAAAACCACAAAAAAAATATATATATTCACACAAATATATTTTACTACAATTATTAGGTATTAATGTGTTTTGGTATGGTTCAAAACATATTATTAATATGAAATAAATTAGTTAATTAAAAATAATAGGGTAAATCTCAAGTGAGAGTGAGGGGATCTCACCATATCTCACCAAGAAGGGGGGGGGGGGGGGTCCAATTAACCAAAAAACACTTTACGTAATTAATTGACGCCCCTTTGAGCGGCGAATTTTGCATGCCACCTATGGTCAGGTACCTACTGTTATTTCCGGTTGCACAGCGCTTTCGGTAGTAGGTATATATAATCTTTTATCGTTGATTTTTAGTTTTTTCTGTATTCATTCCCCGTGACAACATTCCAGCAACAGGAACACTTTCGATATCGTGTGTTCGACTTGACTGGCGACGAGCTGTACGGAATAGACGGTAATTCACTTTTATATGAGCGCGCGAATGGATTCAGGCGTGACCGAACTAGATTACGAGCCAATTGTAGTATACACTACGACATGAGACACACGACTCAAACCAACCAATCTGAGTGGACTTCTCAATAAAGACACCACGGGACTAACTTAGATAAATCGAAGCGTAAATCGTTACGTATTGGCGACAAGCGCAGTTGTTGAGAGGTGTCAGGGCTACGGGCGAACGCTATCGCCATCCAGGATGTTATATAACGATTGTTGCCGTATTGTCACCCTGAGATGATAGCAAAGATTTGCAGATATAGACAGACCACAATCCAACTACGCCAACAAGCCCGTCAGAGGCCAAAGTCTTATGGCGAGGCACTGGGAAATGCCACCTAATGGGCAGCCTCACTACCTGACTACCAGATTTGGAGGGATTTCTCCATCCTCCAGTCTGGTCATGGATTCGAGGTCTTTTGCGCAGTCTGTATCTGATGTATGCGATAATTCGTAACTCGAATATATCGGGGATCCGAGGCGGCGTTTGTCCGTCAGTATTCACTCGGGATCGGATAGCCCACGGATCATTTCGAATGATAGGTGACATCAGACCACAGGTGAGAGCAGCGACCATTTAACCAGTGCTTCGACCTTTCTTGGCTTTCGTCGGCAAATCCTCCAAAGGAAAGATCTACTCCGCCGATTGACTCTTTCTTTCAGGTTCGTAACAGTACACCGCAGCTTTCGTCTCCTATTACGATATCGTATACCTACTGCTAATGATGGCCCTCAGTCGTATTTGTTTATCATTTGACCATACACACTATCGTTTTTGAATTTCTGTTAACTCATGCGGTATCCATCTCGAAAGAAGCTCCGAACTTTCAGGTGTACATGCAAAAAATATTTTGTACTTAGCTAATGCTAATGTTCAATGGGGTACGAATCTGCTGACATGTAATTAGTTGTACAGCATCAATGTTAGTTTCTGTTATATATACCGCTGTCGCCGGCCAGCCTTCGCGTGAATCGTCTTGGAGATGAAAATGTCCACGTTTGAATTCACCATAACAGAAATAAACAGAGCTACGAGATGGCCTTCATCACCAAACGCTAGTTGAAGTATAATTGTATATGTATTGGTAGATAAAGGTCTAAGATGCATTTTAAATAAAGTCTCCTTTTGTCTCTTGAGATGTATGTAGTGAAAGTCTGTGAATATTTTCAAAAATCTTTTTAGCCGTTTAAAACATTTATCATCAAACGTAACTCATTTAATCCCAAATTTATTAAGTCGAAGTTTCAATTTATCGACGGGCAATTGTATCTTCTATATGTATCCAATTACACAGTTTTCATCTAAGTGCCTACCTATGCCACAAAAATCCCGTAGTAATTCTACATCCCCGGAAAAGCTATTTTCACGCTTCTCCAGACATGTTAATTTGAAAATCGTATTCTAAATATCATCATTCAATTTTGGCCCATTTTAAACGATATTTCTCCGTGTATTAAATCGTCTAAAATACTTTTCGCTACGTTTCACATGTCTAGCGTATATATAAACCAAAAAAGAAATAATGTCTGTCTGTCTGTCCGGATGCGTGGATGTTACTATGCTCGATAACTTGCGCCAACTACATCCGTTTTAAAATTTTCTTTCGCCAATTGATAGTTATGGCCAAAGTGCACAGCCCAGTTGATTGCAGGATCAGTGCGACCTATTTTATTTTATTTTTATTGTTTAAATTAATGACGATCGTCAGTACCCTCTATCGGCCGATGCAGAAACCACCTGGCCTAGGTGCGGTGAACCACCCCGTCGCGAATTCGACCCGGCCGCTAGATGGCGTCAAAAGTCCATCATATGACCAAAGTTTTACAAACCGTTGGGTTTTCTCTCTGCCAAGTTTGTTATTAGAAAGCCGAGAATACTTCAGAATGTTCTAGAATGCTACAAAATATTCTACAATGCTCGAGAATATTCTACAACTACAGAAAGATCCAGAATAGAGGGTGGGGAGGGGCGGAGAAAACGGGGCGGAACTCGAGCAACGCTGTGTGACATTCAGCTATATTAAATAATATTACTGTATGTCGTCCGGTCTGGTGCTTAATAGCCAGCACAGTAAGTGTAAACGGCGCGGCTGGCAGTTTTGATACACTTCATCACGGCAACTGGACACATGCACTATTTCCGCATTTCAAGCATCACACCCACTGCAACGTAGTCTTTGGACATACATTTCGTTAATTCAGACTGGGTTCAAATATTGTTTAACGGTGGAAAATTTCCTGTAAATTGTACGATTTCACTTATTTGTAGATATAATGTTTCATCATGCACGCTTCAGTCTTGATCATCAATATCCTTCCTAACAAATCTTTCGAGTTTTTGATAGTGAGACAAATCGATTAGTTACATTAACCGCTTTATTTTTTTGCCTCTACGTTGGCTTCTAATTAAGCTCGATATTTTTTTTTTTAAATTGCCCGAAAAATAAAAACATCCATAGTAAATAGTCAAAAAAAATAGCCAAATAAATATTATTATCCAAAAACAAACACTAACAAGCTAGTAAACATAGTCAAAGACAATAAAACATCAAGGTAATAACGAACTAATCAAACAAAACAATAAAAATATGCTAATAATCAATATAATAAAATTCGAAAATAGACATAGTTAAAAATAATGACCACTCAAAAAATAAAAGAAAAACGATAAACTGATAAATTCAAAAAAGCTACATAATCGATGTATCTATAAAATTACTGTAGATATGTAATTATTATATTCACATATTGTGAATTCATTCTAAAATAATCTGATTAACATCAGGCATAACACCATTTAAAAAATAATTTATGCCATAATATGCTTTTTCACAAAGGGATTTTTTAATACGATCCTAAAACATGTTTTTATGACAAATCTAAAATTTCCTGAGGGATTTTGAGAATTTTATGCTAATAGTGTTTAAACGTGATTTCGGGCATATAGGCACCATGGCTGGCTCGAATATAGCGCAATCGGGAAGTCCAATGTCGATCACGCAACTGGTGCCGTATATCGGCAATAACGCAGCTTATGTTGAGTTCCAAGTGATCTAACGTCAGTAGTTTACCAGCTTAGACTAGTAACTTCACATACCCCAAAAGAAAGTAATCCATAGGTGTGAAATCACCCGATTGTGGACGCCAATTCACAGGTCCATAAATGCGAAATTATGCACTCATGGATGTTTACCGAAATAAATTGAGTGTCGCACGCTGTATGGCATGTTCTGGCATAAGTCTAGTCATGTTAAAATGGCAAACCAAACCGAGCATTAGTCAGCTGTCAACTGTCAAATTAGCTGTCGCTGTAAAAAATGTTGTCAATATAATAACCAAACCTCTAAAAAAAACATCCTATAGTAGTACATACTTGTATTGATCATGTTATGATTGACTCTAAGAATACGATCTCCACGATCATCTTCCAAAATTATATTATAGATCATTATACTATATTATGCATAATAGGGAAAGGATTCCTCCCTTGAAAATCGAGCATTTTGTAGACTTTAGTAACGATCGCTGTGTTGTGTTGGTCGTAATGAAGTTTTGTTAACCGAATAAATCACTCACTTAGGAAATCAAAATCTTCCACTATGTTACAAGCCATGATAGTAAAATTGTAATTCCTACTTTAGATTATTATTTTTTACTCATTCCTTCACCGTTCATGTAGACACACTATGGAACCAGCTCCCTTCCATTATCATAAACGCACCAACGATGTCTACCTTTCAAGTATCTGAAAAAATATTTCATGTCCCTAAATTCGTAAATATATTTTGTCCTATCCCATCCTCTCCTGTCCTCTGATCCTGGCGGATATTCTCTAAATCCAGATTATTTTCTAAGAAATGGCATTTAAGTTATTGAATTTATTTTCGGTATTAGTGTCTATCATGATTTTTGTATATTATACTATACCGGCATCTACATTTCTTCACTTCCACGAAGATAATATTTAAGAGATTGCAATTTATGTAATAAGCCGCCTGTTTTGTTTTTCAAAATGTATGTACTATAATGAATCTTTACATCAATCCATCTATTACACGATTTTTCCATACTGTATCTATGATCTAGGATCATAATGGTTCCGTGGAGTCTGGGCTACGATGGCCGTTATGTTTTTGGTCGGCCGGAGAAGCTCCTATCCAGGAGCCTCCTCGAAGAGGGACCAACCCGGTGAACCCGCTGTGCAGTGAATCTGGGGACGGAAACTCGGGCTGATGTGGATTGCTGGCGCACGGGACGGGCAAACCAACCGTGCTTTCACTGACTAATACGTGGAGGAGTTTAGAAGTGTATACTTCTTAAGAAAGCGGGGGTAAGTAGATACCTCAAGCTGCCTATTCATAGAATCAATATTGTAGGCTACCCGATCTCGGGTGAGATTTGCCAAGTAATGGACGCCCTGTATCCGCTATATTTCAGTCAGGAATGACGCTCGCTTGAGGTAGAGGAACACGAAAGCGACCTCGAATCTGTAACCAGACGGGTGGTCGGAGGAATCCGACTAAATCTGCGAGTTAGGGGGTGAGGCTGCCTGCAGGGTGGCAATTCCCGATGCCTCGCCGTAAGGCGTTGGACTCGAACGGGCGCTGGTGGAGCTTGGTACGTAGATTTGTCTACGTCCCCAAGTCTCTACGCTCCGCCTCAGGGTGGCATAGCAATAAAGGTCGTTGAAACGCTCCGGGCTAGACGGGTTCGCCCGTATCAGGTGACATACAATTAATCTGTATGTATGGTCTGACATACAAAATTCTTCAAATACTAGAAGCGATAAGAAAAATAATTTATTTTTGAATCGGATAGAAATGTGCTATGTTGATCGAGTACTTTCAACAAAAAGATAAAAAAGAATGTTGACCAGTGTGATCAATTCTAGTCGTGTCTATGGAGAGTGGCACGTTCGTTAAACCATCTCACAAAGACGAAGACTCCGCTCCGCGCGCTTACATCTCCAATGTAAATGCCTCGAAATTTGCAAGTCAGTGGTTTTTAATTTGACCTACCCGCCCGACGGTAATGTCGATACAAACGTTACGTCTAACCTCTCGAGACGCCCGCCATTTCCTAATTAACTCGAGATATTCCACTACGAAGTTTCGGCACTGGCATTCCAACAACAGTAGAGAACATCAAGTGGATATGGATCGTATAAATGAACGAATAAGTAAATTAATTAACGAAAATCTGTACCAAAAAAATATTAAAAGGCCCTTTTTAACTCAAAACTCTTAACATGCACTCTCCGACTGAATTGCTATTCGGATCTTTCTTTCTTCCTTACCCTTTTTGGCAGTCTATTTATTGGTTTATTCACGGTATTTCTTTATGTACTCATGTATACTTGTATGTAATGTATATAAAATAGGTATGTGTGTATCTATATAATTAGTTATTTCCTTATTTATGAATTTACTTCGTAATTAACCTTTATTTAATATAATTTGTTCTATCGCTTTTTTTAAAATAAGATCATGTTTAAATGCAGATCATGCCCGAGTTCCCGTCCCCGGGTCAGACGCACAGCGGGTTCATCGGATTGATCCCTCTTCGTGGAGGCTCCTGAATAGGAGTTGCTCCGCGATCTGGGCCGACCAAAACACAACGGCCATTATAGCCCAGGCTCCACGGAGCTATTATGACCCAAATAGGATTTCTGTGGAATAGGATATTTTAGCGCATCCTGTATCCTGTATGTATGTAGGTAGTCGTAAGGGCGCAACTAAGTAACTTTTTACTGGTTTCATTAATCGTTTCGCGGCGAAGTTTCGCGAATTGCCCGCAAGACGTGGAAGTTTCACCCCGTGCTGCCGCTTGTCGTGCATCATACCCGCGGGCGAAACTTCAACTCGGCGCCGCGCCAGTGATTAATATTTCAATAGAGTTGGTCGCCGCGTTTAAGTTCGTCGAGGATCGTCCCGCCTGCGGCGATCTCCTCCTACATAATAATGATATGTATGTAGGTTTAGAATATCAAGCGTCGTGGGGTTGTTTCCCGCACTTTTAGCGCTCGTGTCGCCATATTTGTAAGATGGCGGTCAAAACGATTCATTTATATTATGAAATCGAAGACGATGGCGGCTGTTTGACATTATATATAAAATAAAGCTAATTTACCGCGTGAAGTTTGTTGCACCCGACGCGACATTTCAGCGATGTTGGTTGCAACCGCCGTTGTTCAGGGTAGACTGACGTGTTGCCAATCGTTGTTCTGTGTATAGGCGACACATTGCTGCTGTTATTACGCAGATTATAACGGTGGTGAGGCGGTGGGATCGGCGCCCTTTAATTTTGAAAATCCGCCGTGCACACAACACTCACTGTATCTTGTGTTACGTCCTTACGATGGGCATTGTGAACATTTTAAGAAAGGCGTTCCACGTAGTAGAGAGTTTAAAACCATCGTCTATATTGATTTTGTTGCGGGGAAATTAAAATTGTTCTTCGAATAGCACAACGGGATTTAGAAACTGTACTAATCGGATATGGACCGTTTCGTTTGTCCAACGCTGCTGCATTCGATTTTATACACACCCGGAGTTTGCAGTGGTACTACATTACAGGCCTCAAAAATCGAGCTTTATTTTTTGTCGGTTTGAAGTTTGAATTGTTTTAATATTGAATTTGTTAAGTAACTTATGTATTCGATTGATATATTATACCTACTATGCCGGTTTATATATATTTGGTATGACGAGTAGGTACTCCTCGTTACTTTTTACGACGTATTCAAATTTAATTGATTGAGATATTTTTTGTTCTCGTAAGAATTCAGAATATACAGAATTGTGTAAAAAAATAAAGCACAAAAATAAGTTAAACGGTTTTGTTGTACAATCGATTGTGTACGCTGGAAAATAATTATGGGTCACCAATCTTGGGTTTTGATCAGAGACTAAAATAAAATTATTAAATAGAAAAAAATCTTCAGTAGACATGCATTAAGTAGACAAACTCATTAAGCAGAAAAAATCTTAAGTAGAATAAATCATTAACTAGAAATGCATTAAGTAGAAATAAATTTAAATTATTCAACGCGGAAGGTTAAATTAGAGCTTGTAACTCGTATTAAATCATCTATGAAAGAAGTTTTTTTACCTTTATTTTATTTTAAACTTTTATTGTGCTTAGTGTGCTTATTCAATGAGTGGAGTTGATCATTGTGGCCTTCTTAACCAATTTAAAACCAGCAGTTCGCCAATGCTTTAGGGAGACCACTGCAGCATCAGGACTGAGTAGTTGGACTACGAGTTCAATTATAAAGTATCTGCTTTAGACCCACTATACCAATTTAAAACCAGCAGATCTGCATGTCTAAACCATCAGTTTAGACTGCAGTATCCCTGCACGATCAAGATTTGAGGATCAAAGATTGAAATTATCGGAATGTTGTCATGGAGACTGAATACTTATGCGAAGTTTCATGATAATGGTTAAGTAGAAGTATTCGAAAATTCAGTCGCATGATTCGAACTATACGAAGAGTAAAGATGAATAAAAACATTTAGTTTCTTGTTAAATATATCAACTTAATTCTATCTCTCTTAATATCTCACAATAAAACATTCCTGAATTGCTAGTTTATGCAATCTACGTAGCGACTGCTACATTGCAACATGGAATTACATGTTTAATTAGTTTAATTTTTTTTTAAAGCGATAAAATCATTAACGTAGCAATTCCTGAGATCGCAAATTTGTGTATAATTTTATATAAATACCACTTTTCTTTATTTAAAAAAATCTCGAAATGTAAAGTTTCTCTAATTTGTTTCGAATAGAAAGAGAAAAAGTGCCGTATCAGAGGTGCCTCTCTTTCGGTACATTATTCCTTCGTGCCTTTTACTCTTTTGAGTAATAATCTCGTTGTTATTGCTTCGATATTTAAATTGGTTAATGACTGCTCCGTTTTCATTACCAAGGATATTTTTATTAGTTTGTTACAACCGGGTTGCGACAGAAACGATCGTATAGTTATGTGAAATACAAATTACGTGGAGTGAAAGTTTCGCCGGTGTTCTGCTACGCTGCCATACAGCTCGGTGGTGAAACTTCAGCAACTCGCAGGCGATTTTGCTATTTCGCTATGTAGGCAGTCCCCGCCCAGAAGTGATTGCGAAATCTGCAAGTTCACACTGGGAGCAATGAATAACATACTTTGGTGAGATCAAAGTTCACTTTGAAACGGTGACGTATTTTGTACTAGTAATCTCAGTTGTATTCAAATCACTGATATTGTGACTTTCTCAAGCTATAGCATCGCTGATATAGCATTGCTGCTGAACTCCTTTCAGTAAAGAATGGTATTAGATACATTGATTTACTAGTCGACCTGTAGCGTGCTGATTTTAATGTATACTGTCGCGTGATACTGTCGGTGTGGTTTATTTATTTATTTCTTAAGAAAACATACAGCGTTGCTTTTAACAATTTTTCATAATATATTATTGTGACAATAATTGTAAGGCCGTTTACTTGTTTCCTACATTTTACAATAAATTATTAGCATTTTACAATAA
>JAOPUG010000105.1:10193443-10205603 GCA_027564375.1 Micropterix facetella
CTCCCTAGTGAAATTTGGCAGAACTGGTTTAATGATTGCTTTCAGAGGATGCGAGTTTTTTGAAAAAATGAAATAATAAAGTAATAAACAAAGTTGTATTGCAAAACTTTTCTAGTATCCTTTGTACACTACACATCATATAATATAACAGAGCGTCTGAAATCACCAAATGCTAGGAGAATCATTCAAACTAGGGCCTGAGACAACCTCGAAATTGTTATTGAGCTGTATTCCATAAATGACGCTATAATATGCACAAGGATGCATGCATATGCCTGATCAAGCCAGGGTCTTTGAACGCCTTCCTGATCACAGAATCAGACGTATGTCTTCAACCTCTTTCGAGTTGATAATAATTAATATTGTTTACTAGATTATTTTGTATATCTCTCTTCTATTCGCATATTCGTTTTGTCTTTCAATCCACATAGTTCAGCGGACAGTCTCTAAGTCTTCTGCCATGTTTTTTAAATCTTTGTTTACACTGAAAATATTAATGAGTATACTATACTAATGAAGAGTGCCTTCTTGATCAGTGAATGTAATCGCCAATTCACCGAGTAAAATAGGGAATTCGAAATTGCGCCAGGGTATAGAAGATTTTGAAATAATAATTGCTTGGGGTCAAAGAATATAAAACCTTTGAGAAGCGTACACCTTTGTTTTTTAATTATTTTGTTTCTATAAGTTGCTAGAATGTCTTAGACCTTATGGAATTTTAATCGCAGTACTTTCAAACATCCTAACATTTAAGGCACAAGATAAACAAAAACAAAGGTGTACACCTCTCAAAGATTTCATACTTTTTTTTGCAACAGTTTTATACTCTAACAAAAAATCCGCCTTTTATTCTGTGTATTTAAAAGGTTCACCGTTTTTTTACTGTGAATATAATAGTTTTTTTGACATAATTACTCTCACTTATCATGAAACTACTCTTCATTAGTTTGCTAAATATATTAAAAAAATGGAATGCGTATTTTCTGTGTAAACGAAGTTTAAAATAAATATGGCGGAATCCCAGATAAAAATTGGGACTATTCTATTCATTTGAAAATCACTGGCTTTCCAACTTACAACCTGCCGCGATTCTGTGCAGTATATATTTCCGATAATAGTCTGGGGTCTAAACTCGTATTATTATACTGGCATCGGCTTAGCTAGATGACATAGTATAATAGTAGACTTGTAATGACTTAAATACATGCTGGATTAACGTGGCGAAATACTGAAATAATGGGGGAACTATATTTAAATCTCCATTTAAGAGTAATTCCGATGATATAATTTAAGATGACAAGAAGATTGTTATGGCTTTATATGGATGTATAACATTGAGTATGCTGAAAAAGCAATCATTTACGCAGTCACGTGATAGTACTCTTCCACCCAGGTGAAGTAGTCATAACTGACACAACTCATCCATTGCGACCCATAATTGTCATTGATGATATGGTGTGAGTCAAAATAGACCTTCTGATGACGCCAAGGAGTTCCTCGAATGCTACCAGATGTTGACGATCTTTACCGTATAACTAAGTAGTGTTCAGTTAGACCAAATTTAAATAATTTGTCTTCGAAATCTTCGCAACCCTCGACCAACTGTGTGGAGTGGTAGCAAAAAAACTAATGTTTCGCATTCTGCTCTCTTCTTTGAGCAAACGACCACACTCCCCAGAGGGGGTAGTAATCGGGCCGACAAGAAGGACTTAGAACATAGATGCACGCTATAAATACTACCTCCAAATCCGCTGGGTGGACTCTAAGACAAAACTTGCAACCCAAAAGGTGGACGTAGTCTTGTAGCCACGCTAAAAGTTAACTCCTTCTGCTGCACGGTTCGCGTACGTAGTTTAGGGGCTATACGCAGCATGTGATATCCACCCTTAGAGGTCTACTTAGATTGCCACCGGTGACTCAAGACATTATAATAAACCGGAAAGCACGTAATAAACAGCGATGTTCGGTTTGACGAGGTACCCGGATTAGCACACTTAAATTATCGTCATCCATTTACTCTAGATTCTAGATCATAAAATAATTTCTCAACATAAATCGTCTCCATAATATTTCTCCACGTGTAACGTGTATCAAAACCGGCTCGCTCCCGGCGGATTGCATATCGCTGTTGACAGAGTTCGCAAAAGCGGCATCGTCGTGAGAATACATGCAGTTGGCCTTTGTTTCAACTTAAAGCCCAGCCTGAGTCAAAACATTGTATCTCAGGCTGCTTACTGCGAGACGCTGCATGGCACTACTGCGATGGTGGTTCGACCAAAATTGAAATTGAGATATGTTAAATACTTAACAGCATAACATAAAAGATCAGACAAACTACACACTCGACGCGTGGATGAAAGTGAGGATTAACATATGCATTGTGAAATATACGGATGGCTCAGAGTATCAAACTACAAGCTCAACACGTGGACGAAAGTGAGAACATTGATATGTCCATTTTTAAATAGGTGCATGACCTTTGAAGGGGAATTAATCCCGAAATGTAATTAGATAATAGACAGCTAATCTGCATTAAATTGATGTATCGGTTGTCAACAGGCCATCAGTACTGAAATACGTAATTAGACACCTAACTAATCCAAAAACGGTTTAATTTCACAGCACGCGAACCTATTATACCAAGAAATATTACATTAGACAAGGTGAAACTCGAGACTGGCAGAAAATGTATCTGATTATTTGCAACCCCCATTTCTACAACCAAGCGCACTAGTTGAAAACGTGACAAGCGTCAAACGTTTGAGTCAATGTTTCTCTTCCGGCGTTACCATCCATCTGAAGATGTGCGCGTGGGTGTATGACCTCAATACAAGTTAAAGGAACGAACGAGACATGTAGTGCCCTATTCGATGCCCACCACACTGGGCTTGCGACCAATTCTCCGATTAAGCTTAGTATATATGCAATTTACTCAATTCGGCATCTGGAATTCTATCTATACAAAAAACTTTCATCGAATATCCTAGATTTTTCCACGTAATAGTAAGCACCACTTTAAGCTTGGGATAGATATTCAAAGTAACGTGGCTTTAGATTTTTCTTCCTGGGGCCCGGTCTTCATTTAGAGAGTCTCTATCTACTATTTTTGGCTGAAGCTTCGAGTCACAAACCCGTGATGTCTACTTTTCACCAGACCTGATCGCTAACCGACATATTTCTCTCCTTTTTCTGATCCATATAATACCGTACTCATTATAGTACTGTCATAACGACGTCAAAGAAACCCATGTTTCTATTTGTTGACTTTCTAGGAACGAATATTGTTCCAACCTAAGAGCTGATGTTCTACTAACGGTAACTGTTTGCTTTAAATATTATATTGATTTAATAATTTTCTTTAATAAGTCTCTTTTTGTGATCTTTAAACATATTATTATGAAATCCATTCTTCGTAAAATAATTCTGTTGTGATAATGACACGTGCTGGTATTTAATTCAACTAGCTGATCTTACAAGATAGTGTATCTTCCAACTGACAGATTGGTATTTCAGTCCATGACGATTGATTAAGTGATATGAAGATCAACATATTTTTTTTATATAAAAATATTATACAATTACTGATCATAATCGTATCACGAAAGCATCGCTAGATTTTTAACTACTAACGGCTTTAAGTTGCACGAGCTTTACCAGACCGACTTCAAATATTCAGTCCTTCTGATGTAACTAACTTTCCATAGTGTCTGATTTCTCTTATTGCCTAATCAAATAAACTTATAGATAGACCAGAATACTCGTTAATAATCACCTTAAAAGAGCATTTATGGATTTATGGATTTGAGATTATACTCGGGCAAGCCCGTCACCCCGAGGCGTTTCAACGAACTTTATCGCTATATCGCTCCGAGATGAAACGTACATAATTTTGACGAAACAAATCCACTGTCCAACTACGCCACGGCCCGTTAGAAGGCGGGACACCGGGCTGCAAGCTACCCAGCGGGCTAGCCTCACTCCGTAATTCCTAAATTTGATCGGATTCCTCCGATCTCCCGTCTGGTCGCGGGTTCGAAGTCGTTTGCGCGGTCTTTTACCTTAAGTAAACGGCAATTCTTCACTGGAATTATCGCGTATCCGAGGCGTCCTTTGCTCGGCCTTGCCATCCGCGATCGGGTGGCCAACGTTTCTAAGGGTAGATAACTTAAAGTCCCTGACTACCCCCGCTACCTTAGGTCGCATTACGCTTCCAACCCCTCCCGGCTCTTATTCAGTTGAGCAAGGCCGGTAAACCGATCAATACATCAACCGTCCAGGACCGCCCGAAATGTTACCCCAGGTGCGACCGCAAAGCGGGTTTCACCGGATTAGTCCCTCTTCGGAGAGGCTGCCGGATGGGAGTTGAGACGTGAGTCTGGCCGACCGGTGTAACAAGATGGTGATATAGCCCGAGCTGCACTTGCCCCATTAGACCCCAACTTACAGAAGCAGTCGGGAACAAGACATTTTAATTTAAATTTGGTATAGGTTGGCCCAACTTCACAGACAAGGAAAGCGACGGAGCGACTTGAGGGCGCTGTCACATACAGGCAGTCTTATGAAAACAACTATTCAGCTTTTGCTATGACGTTGATACTACTACTTTCCGAGCGTCGAATTGTGATATATAACCATCTCACTCTCCTGTACATCTTGATAAGAGTTAATGATCTGTTTATATTTTGCTGTAAAATCGAAGAAGATACGTCGTAACAAGACGAAGTTTTATCGTTCCGATTACTATAGAGTAACGTCGAATATTACGTACGCCTTTTTCTAGTACTAAGAGGAAAATTACAGTACTGCACCTCGATGGGAATTGGTAGTTAACAGTGTCGATTTATCAATTATAATTCTATTATCTATGATTATTATAAATATTTTTTTTATTTTTCACGACTTTCATTATAATATAAATAATTGAATCAACTTACGACCATAATAGTCTTCTTGTACGCTCTTTCCCTGTTAAAAATGTTGGAATAATTTGCAATAAAATCATTATTGAAAAATGTAATACATTATTTACTTCCCACGAGCTAAATATATCAAACAAAAAATATTATTTTTCGCCTTCCTTTTATATACACATCGTTTTCTTATTGCTAAGTGAAAGTTTCCAGAAGTTTACTCAAATCTCTAAATTACATACATAATGTGACGGTAATTTAAAAATATAACCAAATGTTACCATTAGGTTTTTTTATTTTCTTACGGATAACTTACAGCCAAAATTATGTAATCAACTACATTGAAACTTGAAGCCATTTACAAGTTACCACTGATAATAACGTAAATTAAAAACGTAAATAAACTAGTACAGTTAAACATAATGACAGCTGAAATAACAAGAAATAATTCTTTAAATAAAAAATATTTTTTAATTTACCACGTTTTTATAATGGACTAAAAAGTATAAAATCATTTCTCCTACCCCATACAGAAAACGAAAAACGTGGAGAGCATGCAATAGATAATTAATTGATGCATGAATAGTTCACATTTCATACCTAAGTTACTAACAATAGCGTCTCACGTTTTAATCAGTCACAATTCATCGCAAAAGTATGAAAGTTCACCCGCCACTTAGTTGAAATTCAAGAAAGTGTGCGTTCTTAAATATAAGAAATCCAAGGATCAACAATATAAAGTATTGAGATTTGAGGATAATCAAGCAGTTGGACTTTGCTCAAATGCATCGCCGCGCAGCATGCCTTCCCACAGACACGGCTGAGAGCGACTGAAGGACGGCGGCGCGAATGGCTCCTAGTCATGCCGAAGAAAAAGACGCGCGCGTGAGACGGCAAGATGCGGCCGGGCCCAGAGTGGTGTTAAAAATATATAAAGCGACGAAGCAATAATGTTGGGTTCATTATATGTAAAGACAAAAGAATAAAAGTTTTAAGAATCAATTATTGATAGCGTATATTATTTGCAACCGCAAAAATAGACTAATGCGAAAGCATCCTTTGCAGAATCACGGTATATAGTGTCTGCGTTAGCGATATCCGCGTAATATGATTTATATCGTCATTACGAGACCGGGCCATACTTATGCAAGTCTACGCTATTTTAATAACACTTCATCATAATATAACAGCGTGTAAAGAAACAATGATTTGTTGTTAACTGCAAACCCAACTAACTATGCTTCATGTGTTAGTAATGCGTTGGCACGATGGAATTTGGAGGCAAAGGCAGTAAAAGTATAGTACGACCGATCTGGCTGACCCATGATAGAAAGAGAAAAAGAGTATCTCTCGCTTCGCTGCTTGCGCTCTGCACTGGTTCGCTTGTTGAGTTTATAATAAAATATGAGGGGTATTTTTTAAATAGAAATTTGGCAAAAGTAATTCATACGTATGTAACTGGTTTTAAAGTAGGTTATTCAGCTTTCGCCAACAATATTAGGGTATGATAGGTACCGACGTAATATATGTTACTGATGTTTTCTATTTGACGAGTCTGTTTAGGACATTTTAGTAGTCTGTCTCTGTGTGCAGTCTCTTGTAAAGTATGCGTCAGTCGATTCGAATTTATGTATGGCCAAAGTTGCCAAAAAATATTAGGAAACTGATATTGATAATTTGCCAACCACTCGTCGTTCTTTTTGTGACGGTTTCGGCATTTTTGTAAGTACAAAAATTAAATTCGACGTTTCCGTGATCCAAAAAGGTGTGAGGAATAAAGCGATAAATGTTCTTTCTTTATCATGGTCCAGCCGGATGGGTCTATCTATATGATGGTGCGGTGCGCCTTCTAAATAGATTAGCAACTCAAGTAGCCATGTGATCGGTCACCTTCTTCATATTATCATCATCATCATGACATTATAGTCGGATCCTAGCATAGTGTAACGCATTATGATATTATAGGTATTATAGCATTATTTTATTATATTTTGCAGACCAGTTTGATTTTTCCAAACACACCGCGGAAAACGAGCTGAAAAAGTATTCATGCGAGATGCCTAATAACGGCTCTTGCCTAAAGGCAGCAGTGGAAATAAAACAAGGCGATAAAGGTATGTAAGACCAGTCCATTTACTTGAACATATTAATTATTGTCACCTGCTACGGGCTAACCGTCCACCCCGGAGTGTTTGAACAAAATGTTTCGTTTTATCACCCCGAGGTGAAGCGCAAACTTGGGGACGTATACAAATCTACGTACCAAGTTCCACCACTACCCGTCAGAGTGGCGAGGGAATTAACACCCTGCGAGCAGCCTCAGCCCCTGACTCTCAGATTTAGTCAGATTCCTCTTACCACCCGTCTGGCTACAGGTTCGAGATCGCTTGCGCGGTTCTCTACTTCTAAAAGGGCATTCCTCACTGGAATATGGCGGATACGGGGCGGCCATTACTCGGCAACTCTCACCCAAGATCGGGTGGCCCACACTATAATTTCTATGGATAAGCAGCTAGAGGTACCTACTTAGCCCCGCTTTCTTAAAAAGCATACACTTCTAACTCCTTCAGATATTCGTCAGTGACAACACGGCCGGTTTGCACGCCCCTTGCGCCAGCTATCCAGATCAGCCCGAGTTCTCGTCCCCAGGTCCGCCGCACAGCGGCTTCAAAGGGTTGGTCTCTCTTCGGAGAGACTCCTGAATAGGAGTTGTTCCGCGAGCTGGGCCGATCAAAAACACAACGGCCATCATAGCCCAAACTACACAGAACCATTATGATCCCATCTACTTAAACATACATACATTAAACATAAATAATGTATGCATTGGTTTTTGAAGCGAAACTAGCAATCCGCGGTTTTCATCGAAACAGCGGAAACGGCCATTTACAAAAATATTGTAATCCATATATATATATTTTTAAATACAATATTTATATCTGATATGTAGTGCAAAATAGTTGCGTACGTATCGTCTATATCTGTTTGCGCAAGTATCTTATCTATTCAATAATTATTTTTAAACCTCCACATATATAAAGAAAACTGCTTATATTTTTTAGGTTTTTTTAGTATTGGCGACTCGGCCAAGTTGGCAAACCTGATAGAGAGCTATCAAAGTGATTATACGCCAGATTGCATCGAAATATTGACTGATATTGAAAAATGATTGCCAGAATTTACAAACCCAAGAAAATTGCTCCCATTTTAGTCTGCTATACAGGTCTGCAATAAACTATTATAGGAGTAGAACTTTTTTCAAAATGTATCCAAACTTTGGTCGCCAAAAATACACTTATTCATACAAAATACATTTACTCCCATTTCCCCACAATGTAATACACATACTGCTCTCACTGCTTCCACCACAGGGGAAAACTGCGTCATCGCGTTACACATAATGTAATCTGTTGATTTGAATTGGTCTCTTTCAGAGGCATTTTCAACTTCTGGGATTAGTCAAAAATCACACGGACTGATGTCTAGGGAGTTTTGACCTAAGAAACCAGGGATTGCGTGATTCTGCGTGACCAAAGCCGACAATTGGTCAAGGACAATGTAATTTCGGCTTGTTGAGGGCTTGCCGGGACTTGGTTTCACTAACGGTCAATGTCAATGCCTTATCGCGATAAAAACCGGCGTTATATTTTCCTCAAATTAACGCGATAAACTTATTGTCAATGCTCATTATCATTAGAAAAAACGGCGAAAAATGTTCCATAAATCAAGATGGACTTAGAAGCTCTTACACACGGTTTCTATGTTATCACGATTTTTACTATATGGTTCTATATTACATGGATCACATTTAGAGGAGATGTTTTAACACCACCTTATTATATTCACTACACTGAATCCCAATCTCTAAAAATCTTCACTTCGGACTCTCCGTAAACATCTCCAAGGCGGTAGGTTAAGTTAGTTTTTTTTTAAACATTTCTCCCATACCTAATTTTAAAAACGCATTGTTTTGGGGTGTTATGCTAGTCTCTGAAACTTTACGTCGCAAATGTGCATTCTTCTAATAATACCACGCAAAATATAAAAATGTTTTGAAAATTACCACTCAAAATATGCGTTTCTGTAGTGGCAGTTATAATTTTTTTTTGGTCAATATTTCGCTATTTCATGGTTTCCGATGTAATCACCTATCGTATTTTGCATTAGAATGATCTAACTTAGTAGTTTATTTTTAAATTTCTTTAAAAATAGACCACACACCTAAACCATAAAAAATCAATTTTTAAAACTTTTATTCCTTTATTCAGTTTGAAGTATTTCTAGTCACTTTTCATTTGTCCACTCCATAGCTATATAATATGTAGCCGCAGTTATTGTCGATCAACAGTTGCTCCAGGCGGGAAACAAACACGTGTGATCCCGTCCGCGCTCACGATGCATCATACAAACTTAGGTGTGGCTACTAGAATTATATATTATCGCGACAAATCTCTTTAATCTGCCAAAAAACACCGCCATCCGTGTTATCGCCGGATGAGAAAATGATCGCGTTTGATCGTTACAACTATATTTAATATCCAGTAACGCGATAATCAACGGAGTTTGACGTTAATACCCCATCATCACAAAATGCTCCCGCCGCAATGATCACTTGGATTTTAATATATACGTACCCAGGCACAAAATATATACGTACAAACGTAGTATCGTCTACATAGCTGCCGTCCTTAGGAATGGACTAAATAAGAGTCTTTAGCAGCCTTGACTTCCAGATTTAAAAATAACTATTAAATGAAAAATCTCTTGTACTTACCTAATATTATAATTGAAATTTTATGCCACCTCCTCTACACACCCACCCACTTTAAGGTGCATTAAATATCAATTATTTTACGAGTGCGTCCGCCATTAATATTATATTTTACTTCCCTAAGTCTAAGTCTTACAATCCTGAGAGATTTTGTTACCGCATAGTGCATACGATAACTCGAGTAAACTACTTCCGATTTCAACAAATCTTTCACCAATTGATAGTTATGGCTAATGTGCAGATACCAGTGCATTTGTGTATATACGACCGTGGGGTATATACGACCTACGGTTATTCTATTTCAAGGCAGTTAAATTTGGGAATGCCGCCTCTTTGCCAAAATATCAAAACGTATGCATTAGGCAACTATACGTCTGTAGGAGGTGAGGCCTTTTTTATTTGAAGCTCTATGCGGATAGATTGTGCATTCAACGACCGGGCGCTATCAGGTGCACAGAAAACTCAGTTGAAAAAAGGTGCCTATAGGTGGCGTTAGAGCGGGAGCAAAAAATCAAAATTACCAAACAATAATGAACGCATAGAGCGAAAAGCGCTATCCATTAAATAGCGTGTGAACTGTTTCGATACAATTATTTAACACATAATCGTAGAATGAGCGATATCAGGCACACAAAAACGGGTTATTATGTGCAAAGTAATGAAAGATTTATTCATATCGACGATTTGACTTTGTAAAATAAAGCACAATACATTTGCTTAAACAAAAGAGTTAATCCTTTGTCTAATGATGAATTCAAAAGTGTAAAATGAAAGAAAACGTCGGTGTCATGGATTAAAAATTATTTGCATTTCATTTATATATTTGGGCCACTATAACCAAAAAACGTTTTTGGAGAGCTTGTTCTCTCAGTGCAATTAAAGAGGAAGAACATTTGTGACGTCATGAGATTAATCTCTCACGTAACATGTGAACCCCTTCCAGACAGTTCATTGAGAAGGCCATTATAGGAGCGCTGGCACAATGTATCTTGTATGGTTTACGTGCTCAGTTCAGGTAGTTGTTTTAGACTACCCTGAACATCGTAATGTATTATACATACATACAAGAAAATAACCATATGGGCCGAAGTTTGACAAACCCACGGGGATTCCCCCTGTCAAGTTTACATCTGCAAACCACTTATTAAATTTTGACTGATCTGCATCATCCTGCTTTATTAAATGAATAAAATATTATTATTAATAATAGATGAGTTCATCAAATTATTAAACTTTAATTTTTATTTTCAGCTTTCTCCCTGGTTCTACATACTTGCTCTAATAAGAAATACACTAAAGATGAGTGCACGGATTTACCTGGGGATAACAAAGTAAAAGGAAAAGTTTGCCATTGTTTGTCGAAAGCTGACACACTACCTTGCAATGGCGTGTCTGGAATGGTCGATAGCCTTTTGACCATATTTTTTGCCATCTTCGCTTGGCTTCTGGTTACAAATTCTGACATGTAGACAATAGCGAAAGGTACAGACATGTGTCCAAATTCACCCATTTAGTAATGTATGTATGTGATAATTTCTTGAACAAAGAAATATTTTCTTAAATCGTTGTCGCATTATTTATTTTGTGGAGTATGGGCAGGCAAGTGTGTCTCATCTGTACAAAATTCTGTCTACGAAAGAGATTACCTATTTATTTTGTCTTTTGTTTCAGTATAAAAATACATAATACACAATAAACGTGGGTTACAAAATACAAAAAAACAAAGAACATTTTTTTTTTTGATTTCAATTTATTATTATTTTAATTTACAAGAAACACTACATAAAATATCTATTATATTTATTGTCTTAACTAGACTTAAAAACCTTTACCGCCGGCTAATATGATTTAATGTTAAATGTCAGCAGTTCAATTAAAAGAAACCATTACATGAATCAATATGTACCTACATATTTGTTTATTCTATGTAAAAAAAACTTGGTAGAAATTTTGTAATAAAACTTGTAAGAAATTTTAAGTATATTTAATATACTTAAAATTGATATTTACAAAAAGTTTCAAATCCAAAATCATGATATGCCAACAAAATATTTAAAATATATGAGCAAATAAATATGTTTTAGGTTTTCTGATTGTTTCCGATATTATCTTCAGTGCGGTAAACGTTAACCGATTCTGCTTTATGAGATCTTATGTTTAGGTTAACTTAAACTTAATGTCGTTTTAAATTATGCCTAAATAAGGATAGGTGATGTATCATTTTAGAATAATATTTCAACAATATTTGCATATCTTTTACATCGAAACCGAAACGAATAGAGGAAGGACATCGAAATTGCTGGTTGTTTTTTTTCAAAGAAAATGCCCGATCACATTCTGATCAATAAATAGAGCAAGCATAGCGTATATGAGTATTTTTTGAATCGTAGTGATGAGGCATGGAATAAGAATAAGAATAAGAATAAGAATAAATTTATTTCAGACATTAAATTATTATGTATGTTGAATACAGTGTCTG
>JAOPUG010000105.1:10245779-10266045 GCA_027564375.1 Micropterix facetella
AGATCATACCAGATCACTCCGTATTTATTTTAGAGTAATTTTGTTTTTAATTTTGTGTTCGTCTTCCGAAATTGCGACGCATCTAGTGCATTTACATCTATTTCTTAAGCTATGGCTCAGTGTAAACGGCGTCGCTTAGCGAAGTTTGCCCGGTTAGCAAGCGCACACTTCATTTCTTTCTCGGCGCGGATAAAAACGTTTGCAAATGAAGCGAGCCGAGCGCCGATCAAAAGCGGCCCTGTTCGGGAACCCTTTGCAGAATCAAAGCGATTACACTTCAAAGTGGGGAGCGAACAACGTATCAGCGATATCGTAGCCCGGCGAACTGGCATGGAACACACGCTCGGCGGAGGATTTACGCGAACGTAACCGTTATCATATTGCGATAACGAGCTGTGATGGGTGCGGCGATTGTCTCAGATGTACGTAGGTTAGGGATTATAATAATATGTTTTCTTTCATCAGATGTAGCTTATGCTTGAAGCCGTCCATATAAACGCAACCAGCGATTAAATTAGAATAAAAATAGCATAGTTTATCCATGCTGATATACTAATGCGCCCACGCTCCACCTCTCTCTCTCTCCGTCTGCGCCACCGTCTCCGTCTCTCTCTCCGTCTGCGTCTCCGTCTCCGTGTCTCTGTCTCTGTCCTTATCGCAGACACGTTGCCTGTGTCCGCGCGCCGCGACGCCTTATCCGTGTTGAGCTACCATCGCTTATCACTAGGCGCCGATGTAGTATTTAAATTTCAGTGAGTGCGACTTTATGACGGCGCTTCCCATCTCGTTCCAGAAGTAGCGCCGTCGGGAGACCTCCGTTTGCAACGTCGTTCCTTGACATGTTTCACGCGCGACACATTTCGTTAAGTCTGGATGCGGTTTGTTGTGTTGCGGATTCGGTTTGTCATCCTCGCTTTTCTAATATGAGTATGGATCCGGTTGCTTGCGTCGTTTGCTTACTTTCCTGACTCCTTCGTCAGCTTATTGCACTGGACATTGATTTCTGTGACGTTTACCGTTTAATAAGTAGAGGTGTATTTGTAGATATGACAGTTAGGGGTGTATTTGGGATTATGCAGCTCCTCTACTGTTTGCCGTTACTGGGATGTTATTTTTTCAACGATTATTGTGCGTTGCCTCCACTCGGATCAATGAAAACATCTTGTTTTATTGACCGATTGCGTTCGCCCCGGGCCACGCATTTGCTGGGGCGCCTCCAACGGATGATACTGTAAACAGCCTCGTGCCTCGAGACTACCCAGGCGCTGTCACGCCGCTCTTGACGATAGCTGTCCAAAATCGGAATTAATTTTCAAATATTGTTAATGTACGCGTTCGACAATTTATCTACTCAAGAAAACAATAATAACTGCAAATATTTTATTTTTGCTGTTCAGTGGTGTCCACTGATAGCTCGATGCATCCACTTCTCATGAAACAACTTGTTCCATTCAAAAAAATCTTTTAGTCGCTCTGAAAACCAAACCGTCAGCGCTGTCTCGACTTCTTCGTCGCTTGGGAAACGCCGTCCTCGAGGATTAAACAAAAATCGAACTTTATAATCAGCTGATGGAGCTAGGTCGGATTGTAGGGTGAAAGATTAAGTCGTTGAAACCCGCAACCTGGAATACCAGCTTGCGATGTTCCTGACATATATACAGTCGAGTTATCGTGAGTTTTCCACAACTTTTCTACTTAATTGAATCTCGCAAGTTAACGTAACTCCCTCCTCTTCAACTCGTGTTATGTCGCATGATTTTCAGAAGCAAAAGTCCTTCTTCACCCCAGAATATAGTAGCCATGACTTTGACATCAAATTTCCCACTATAAACTTTTTAGGGGTGAGAGAAGCTCTGTGTTTCCATTGCATGGACACTGTTTTAGACTCGGGATCTTTGTGATGCGCTCATGCTTTATAACAATAATCAAACGTCAAAAAAACCACTGTTCACCAAGCAGCCAAAAAGCTCACGAAGCAGCTCAAAGTTTTCCTGGGGAACACTGACACCCGACTTCTCTTTTAAATGGCGGTAGCATCCGCGGAACTCACCTCGCGCTAATATTTGAAATGTATAAATGTATACACCTTCATGCATTATTTGTCAAACTGTGCCGACCGAGATGCCCATTTCTTCAGATATGCGGGAAATCATTCACTGTGCGCCACGTCCGAGGCTTGGGCGGTTCAGCACTTTAACCCATACTGAGCCAGGCAAGGCCGATTATAATCTGCGACGCTTTGAGACAATAGGAGGCTGCTGCGCGTGGAATTATGTCGGCGATGGCGACGTATCAGGGCCGCAGAATCGACAGAGAGGCGCGTTTTTCCCACTGAAAGTATCAAATCAGCGGCATCGCCACACCATCCGCTTCCGTCTCCCTCGCACGCGGGCGGCGCCCTCTGGCTTTGGCATTGGCGTTGCCAAATCTACCTCTAATTGATGAGAAATCAATTTAAGCACAAAATGCACGCGGACGCACCAAAACTACATTAATATACTATTTCACCTTTAAGTGTTAGACGAATAGATACATAAAGTGGTATATTTACTAATCTTTTATATCTTCTGAGTGATATCCGGAGAAATATCCGATACAAGCGAGCCATAAATTTAGATGACGATTTTTGAAATAATATATCCCTGCTTCAATTATATGCCAATAAGTTGACGATCTTCTAAAGCGGTTAGAGATATTTTAAAATTCATTAGTTCATTCGATTAATTTTAGAAAAAAATCCGTCAAAAATTTAAATGGAAAATTATATAAATAAGGATTCTTTGCTGAATTTAGCCAAAAACCAGTCTGAAAAAGTTTCAGTGATTTTAAAACGTTTTTTATGCTTATTTTCTTTAAGATTAAATAGGTTACGTTTGTGGACGAATATTTTAAATCGCTAAGAATATGATCCTAATAATATCATATTTCAACTTTTTCCCACATAACTCACGCATTAGTTAGGAGTTTAACAAAATGAGACTATTCAGAATGCACTTTAGATCTTTATGTACTTAAAATTATATATTTTGAACAATATCATTTGTAATATTTTTGCAGTGTTGTTGCTACGCAAGGTTATTTTCAGGTGTTCATGGTTCCGACCCTCAATGTAATGTAATTCTTCAAACATCAATAAGGTATTAGAGTGAATCAAACTTTACAGTAGTGCTAGAATAGAGTGTGGCGTTCTTTACCACGATTGTATCTTTACCATGCATGCGTCTATAATACATCTTCACTCGATTACTCTGTAGCGCTCACCCTTCGGTTAAAGGTGGTTTATTCTTTTATAAGGTGACATAGTGGTTAGGTATCCTAATTTTACGTCATAAGGCTCCGGGTTTGATTTCCGGCTGGGTCACCATTTGAGGTATAGGATCGCGAAGCGAATACGAACCCGCGACCAGACGATAGGTCGGAGGAATCCGACCAAATCTGGGAGCAAGGGCACGAAGAGGCCCACTGGATTTGAAAATTCCCAGTGCCTCGTGGTAAGGGTCGGACTCTTGCGGGCGGAGGTGGAACTTGGTACCTTAGATTTGTCTTCGTCCACCAAGTCTCTGTGTTTCACTCCGAGGTGATATAGCAATAAAGTTCGTTGAAACGCTCCGGGGTAGCCCGGTTTACCCGTAGCAGTTGACTACCTCAATTGGGTTACCATTTGGGGTCTAATGGGGGTCGTGCAGCTCGGGTCATAATTACCAACTCTCTCTATCGTGGTCGGCCCGACTTACGGATCAGCTCTCATCCGGCAGCCTCCTCGAAGAGGGACGAAATCGGTGGACCCGCTGTTGCATGGCGGCTGATCTGTGGGAATCCCTCTGGTGACCCTGGATGTCTAAGCATTGGTCGGCATGCCGGCATTTGCTTAGCAACCTGCCTGATCAGGGGCCCTCCACTCTCGGATATATGCGATGATCGACTGGTCTGATCCGAGTGTAACATGGAAATGTGGCATATGCACGCGGTGAAAACTTCGGATGTATGTTTGTCTGAGGCATTTGTTGATCTGCCGGCTCTTGCTCACAACGAATAGCCGGAGGAGTTTGGAAGCGTAATTCGACTTAAGGAAGTGGGAGTAGTGAGATACCTTAAGTTATCTATCCTTAGAAACGGGGGCCTTGTAACACCGGTCGGCCCAACTCACGGCTCAGCTACCATCCGGCAGCCTCCCTGAAAAGGGACTAATCTGGTGAAACCCGCTGGTCCAGCACCTCGGGCGGCCCTGGCTGGTTAGGTTTACCTTGCTCAATTGACGAAGTCGGGGGAGTTAGTCGCATAATGCTTCTTAAGACGCGGAGGTAGGCATCGACCTGTCGTCGCATAGCCTTAGAAACGACCCGATAGCCACCCGATCTCGAGTGATCACCGCCGAGTATTTATGATCACGATATTTCTGAGTAACGGAATGCTGCGTTATCACGACAGGTAGAGGTTGCGCAAGCGACTGCGAACCCGAGACCAAACGGCTGGATGAAGAAATCCGTCTAAATTTGGGAGCAAGGGCACAAGGGTACCCCACTGAGTTTAAAAAATCCCAATGCCTCGTGGTAAAGAGTCAACGCTGGATTCTGGATATGTATTGTTCAAATTCCTTAGCTCATCTCGGGGCGATATAGCATAAAGTTCGTTGAAACGCCTCGGATTGATGGGTTCGCCTCGGGGTGAATGGCCTTAATCCAAAGTTATCCTTAGAAACTATACGTGGGCCACACGATCTCGGGTGGCAAGCCGAGAAAAGGGGCTTCGAATCAGCGACATATTCCAGAATCTGTGACCAGACGGGAGGTCGGAGAAATCTGACCGCATCTGGTAGTAAGGGCGCGATGGATGCCACACTGGGCTTGACAATTCTCTTTGCCTCGCGGTAAGGAGTAGGTTTCTTACGGGCTGAGGCGGAGCTTGGTACATATATTGTCTTCGTCCTCAAGTCCCTGTGTTTCGTCTCGGGATAATATAACGACAACATCGTTGAAACGCTCCGGAGTGGCCGGGTTTGACCATAGCAGATGACAATCACAATTGGGTCACCATTTTTCTTTCGTAAAAATTAACGGAATTTCACTTCAACTATGTCGATCGAATACAATAACATGGTATACATTTACACACATGTGATACGCACACATATATATAAAACACGTCAAAGTAAGGTTGGTTGTAATAGATTGTCGTAAGATTATACAAGGTTGTCGTAAGATTACAAAGAACTAGACGCACAAATAAGCTGAGGTGGAAAGTCACAATTTCCATGACATCTATATGTGGATATATTTAATGCTCCAGCAAGTTGGATAGGGCGGAAACTTACTTAGCCAAGTCGTAATTTATTTATTTATTTAAACAAATAAATGTTACAGTCATGGCCAAGTTGTCGAGATCTAATAAATGCAATTACAGCTAGATCCTATAGATACATCTGTACCTAAAGATTAAAAATAACCAATCCTATTCAGAAATGAATAAGGCCACATCTTGAAGCGATGTGGGATCACTGTAATAATATCCAGATCTGAAGCTTTAGAACATAGGCCATGTTTATGCCGTAAGACAGTAAGTAAGTATTAGACGATACATCATACATAGCCCTAAATATTAGCCATATAATAGCCAGCGTTTATTATCACAAAATATTGGTGGTTGTTTTGAAATTAGTCCCAAATTTAACTGTTTTTGAAAATTCTGTCGAGAAATGGGCCTGTAAAAGGTTATTGTACAAGAAACGTTATGAAATATGCAAAATGCAATCCGCGAGAAATGAAAATAAAGACATTAAAGTTATTTAAGTGCTGAATTCAAGATCATAGCTTTGCTGATTTTCTCAACAACTTATCTTAAAAAGCGCCAATTTCTGGGATTTTTTAAAATACACCCTTAAGCCCAAGATATAGTAATTAAATTATAGTGACAATCTCGTTTGACTAATTTTAGATCACATTATATAACACGGTTGTAACTAATGTGGTACTTCGTACAGTTTGGTGAGTGTCAAAGCTAAGGACAAATCTCAGGATATTTCAACGAATTTTATCGTTATATCACTTACAGAGACTATGCAGACTTACGCCGACAACCCGCCAGAGTCCAATGCCTTACGGCAAGGCACTGGGAACTGCCACCCAGCGGGCAGCCTCACACTCTGACTCTCAGATTTGAACGGATTTCTCCATCCTCCTTTCTAGTCACGGGTTTGAAAAAGTTGCTTACGCGGCCTCCACCTGATGTAATGTACGCGGTATTGCGTGACTCGGAAATGTCGGCTGATCTGAGTGTCTTTAATCGGCATACGTCACCCGAGGTCGGATGGCTAACGGATCGTTTCTAATAATAGGTATCAGGTCAACATCTACCTCCGCTAGGAAACGTACATTCCCAGACTCCCCCGGGTATTCGCCGGAGTTGCTGGCCCAGTCTTACTTGCAAGTACTCTGCCAATCATCCCGCAAACCGCCCAGATCCGCCCGAAGCATTCCTCCGGATACGCAATACCGCTCCTGACTTTCAGCGACCGCAGGATATAGCCGAAGAATGGTCATGGTGACACTGGCTGTTACCTAAGTCTTTTTTCGAGGAGGCTCCCGAATAGGGGTTGAACTGTAAGTTGGGCCTACTAAAGATCACATAAACCTGCCCATCACCAACTCAAGCTGCGCGGATCCATCAGGATCCTAAATCGCATCCCACAGTACATCGTAGGGTAAGACGTGAAAGCATAGTCTGGCATTCGAGCATTTGGGCGATTCCTTGACAAGGCATTGAAGTACGGTATCTTCATCCCAGAGCTCGCTGAAAAGATGCACGTGCTCGACATGATGAATAAAAGCACAATTTTTTTGAAAGTTAAAGATTCTATTGGTCTACGAGCCAGAAACAGCACGAATCCACGAACACTGATGCAGGCTATAAAGTCCGCGTTCAGGTACTCTGTGGCGATTAATTGAGTAACTAGCTATATTTCTAGATTTATCTTGCTGTAATGAGATTTCTGGTTCTACGAAATTTATAATTCATAATTTATTAAATTGCCGGCCGAAACTTATAATTATATTACATTAAGTGTTGCAACTGAATTACTTTTTTTATATGAAAATATTTGTTTTGAAGTAGGTAATTTCGAACAAATGTATGAGAAAAGATATTTTTATTGAATACTTTAATATTCTTAATGCGAGAACATATTCTGACTGATACTCAATACCATAATGTCAGTTAAAAATTTGCTGTACAATAAATATTCAAGTGAAGTCTCATTAACGAATACCCATCCACGAAGAAGTCGTCGTCAATTAAGAGATCGTTAACATGTATACTTTTTTTTTCCAATTTGAAACGTCTAATGTTAGCCTAATATTTCAAATATTTATCAATGAGATCGTGCATGCACTTGAAAAATTGTTATAATCGTTTTATTTTTATATTGTTTCAGGTAAGTCCTTGACTGAACTTTTATATTCTGACTTCACGTTAAATAAGCGACTTTTCTGTAAGTAAGAATTCTTTATTTAACAAGTTTTTTAACTACACATGCAACTTAATCTATTGTAGTAGTCAAGTATAGTAATAACTATCATGTTTTGTCTTTAAGATATTCAGTGATCGTATAAAGCATTAGCATAGGGCATGTAAAATATAGACTGTGGTATTAACAGGGTTGATTGAGTTAAATACTAGTGGCGAACCCGAACTTTATTGTTATATAGAAACCCTATCGGGACCTAGAAATCGCCCCCTTAAACACTCAAATATCGACCTTGGCATCAACGATTGCCACTAAATACAGTACGCTATGCTCTAAGGTTTCGATAGTAGTTGCAAATTAAAGTTGTATGCACCGACGACGACGCTCGCTGATGTTTCTTACTTAAATAGCTCTAATTACTATTTTATAGACTTGAAGTAATACCAGTTTCGTACAACGTCAACCTCTTTTTCAGCGGTGCCTAATTATTGAGTGTTGCCTCGTTACTCCTGGCAGCTATGTAGAATAGGAAAAAGTGAAAAACATTTTTTTATTTGGTTTATGCTATATGTGTAATGTATGATACTGTACTAAAGCATTATTAATGTAAAAAATCAAGAAGACTCGATAATAATTGCAGGTGGTGAATTAGACGTGCTGTTTTGATATAAAAGCGATTTTTCATGGTAACTCTAAAATTGGGGTCCATGGACACTCAAAGGGTCCTTGGCATACCATCGGGGATCTAAACCTTTTATTTCTATAGAATCGTCCTGATTCGTAAATACAATAAAAGAAATTGAAAAACACCCTAGGAAAGAAATACTACTGAATATGACCTGAGCTTGTACTTTCGGTGACCGAGTATAAAAAGAACCGTTTATAATCGGTTCTCGGCTATGATGTATAAATGCAAAGTTCCTCGGATGTTTCTTCGAATCGTGGTAGTTTTTCTCGAAACGGATTAAGTCGTTGAGGTGCAGGTCGAAGTGGTTTCATCCGTGGAGGTTTTAACCATAGTAGTCCAGCTCAAAGTAGTTATTATTAGGGAGCTCACAATAATTGGAGTGGCTCATGCAGTGGCTCTCATCGTGGCCACACGAAGTACTTTTATCGTTGGGGTGTTCCAGTAAAAATTGTAATCATTCACAGCCTTCGGAGTCAAAAACCCGCAAGGCGGAACAGCATAGAGGCTTTTCTGCAGTCTGCCACGATATTATTTTCAAATGAGAAAAATGACCGTCGTCCTTTTTTTGATGTTTCGTTAGGTGAATTTACTGTTTGTCGTTTACTCGACATGGATTCGAGTGTCACAATGGTGGGTATTGGTTCACATATGTAAATATTCATTTTCGTAGCGTGTATCGAGATATCGTATATAATCTTTATAAGTCTCCGTTGGTGACTTTTAGCACAGCTAATTTATGTTCCGTTAAAACGATTGCTTACATGTTTCTCCCTTTTAAATGTAATAATCTCTGTCGGGTTATTCGAGCTGTACTAACTCCTGCTATTGGTACTTCCCTTATTTTGAGTATAGATTTTGTCTGAGAGTTTGACTTGGCTCCAGAAATTTAGAAATATGTTCAGGTCCAAGTCTAGCGATGCAATCGATTCACCTCGAGTTAGTAAAGTGGAAGGTTTACATTATTTTAGTGAAGGGAGGGCTTTACATCACACTGGTTGTGGGACGATACAAATCTTTTCTTGTTTTAATAATATTGATGTTGTAGTTTTAAATAGGTAGAACGTAGATCACAGCCAAATACCGAATGTGTTGAATCCCATATGCGATAAATTAACTATAGCTATGTTAATATACACTATACTACAGTATATACAGTATAATATTCAGTATAATGTAGTTTTAAAAGGTCCAGGAATGATTTTTTGTAGATGAAACAAGTGGCACATCCCTTGGACAATCTATACTCAAAATAAGGGAAGTACCAATAGCAGGAGTTAGTACAGCTCGAATAACCCGACAGCGATTATTAAACTTAAAAGGGACTTCTTAACGAAACAAAACAAAACAAAACATGTAAGCAGACTTCTTAACGAAACAAAAATTAGCTGTGCTAAAAGTCATCACGCGGCGGATTGTTAAATATGTAGGATTTATGCTGATCATCCTAGTGAGGGAGAAAAGACATGATATAGAAAATTATTATTTATTTTGAAGAATTATATTATATTCCTGGTGTTTACAGTTACAATTAAGAACATCCAGTCTTTAGATTATTCGCCACTTCTGTATTGTGTATTGCCCCAACGTCTTCGTCAAGAAGCTTGTACATCAAAACTACCCTGCTCAACGTTATTGTGTCAATTATTACATAAATTATTATGTTAGTCATCTTAATAGTCATAGAGGCCGATCGGTCTTCTCCCTTGCATCGTCAACAATAGATGAAAACACTCCAGATATCTCATTAATCTTACGAAGTCTTGTTAAATGTAGGGTAGTTGGCAACGTTGCGGGGCGGCGCGCCCGACGGCCGGGCGCCAGTCTGCCTCCGCGCTTCGACGGCGACGCTTAGGCGCCCCAGATCTCATCTCCGTCGGTCTGCGTACCGCGTCGTCTTACAGTGCCAATTTTCAAAAAAAAAAAAAAAGTGTCGCGTTACTCTTGCACTCTCATGCGCTCCTGATAGCGCTATCTGTCAGTGTGGTGAATACGTGTGCCTATATGTATGTGAAATGTGGTGGTGTTTACATGAGATGCTGGTGGATGAATCGACGTTCGTCGTTCGATCATTCCTTGAAATTTCTCTTGCAAATCCTCGAAGATAAATCCCCTAGTTATATAAATACCATGGATCCTAGAACAAAATGAAATAGTTTATATTCAGGTCCCTCGTGCAGGTTTTCGCAAAGTTACGTATATGTAATTGACATATTTTTTTATAAACTCAACAACACATTAGTTAGTTTATAATAATATGTATCGCTTATAAATTTAATATGTTTTGAAATCACTTCAACCCTCATATTAGATATCCTTAAATATCGTTAATAATAATTGAAGGTTTTCCGAATGCAATGGAACAAATTATGAATTATTAAAGTATCAACAACTCTGTTCTTCTGCATTTCCCTAGACCTCTTTTTTCATTTATTCACACATTTTAGTACTAATTAGTTCTGTAATTCCACCGCTTTGGCCTAATCTCAGCAACAGCGGTCCGCCTCGCAAATAATATGACACAAGTAATATTTAGTTATATTATTTTGAGATAATTACAATGGTATTAATATAATTAATTGACACTTAACCGCAGACAGTTTGGTTCATTAGGCACTATCTGAGAGCTGAGAGCTTGATTATACGATCAACGTTCCCTAATTCGACCAACGCAACTCTAATTCGAAAGTAGAATCAATTTCGAAAGTGGAAGTTTGGTTTTTACCTCAAGCGAAATTATTGTGATTATATAAAATACTGCTTTTTTTTAATAAAAAAACAGTGTGTAAGTACTAATAAAAAACAGTGCGTTATGTAAGCTAGCCGGGTTTGTTAATACATAATTACATGACATTAAAACTGTTATGATCGTCGTTAATAATATAGAATGATAATTTAGTTGTCTGCGTGAAATCTTCCTCTTAATGCTTTAATGAATGACGAAATCGGACCGATACCCACTGCCGCAAAATATTTTATTTTGTTTAAGTAGTTATTTCGCTGGGCAATGTGGGATTTATATAGGTCCTTGCGCCCATAAAAAAGTGTCTTTTCTTTTTTTTCAGTCACGTCGAAAACGCTAATGCATGTGGCGATGTTTCAGACGTACGCGTTAGGCTCAGATGTTGGAGTGGAGTTTAAAAGTTAACTCGTCGCATTATGGCTACGAGGAATCCCGAGATTGCCGAGTTTGGAGGGGGAATAGAATTGGATGTACCTTGGCTCGCCAGTGCCACAAATACACAAGCCGTGGAGCTATGTCGTTAAAATAGGATTAAAAAATCAGTGGTACAGTAGTAGTGTCATTGGTCAGGGTAGAGAGTATTTGCGCGTCATGTCAGCGTTAGGCTAAAGTCTTCAACTCATTAGCTGTCCTGTTCGCGCTACAAGTTTGGGCCTCCAGTAGTGTTTCTTGTACTGCATGCAATGATGTATTGTACTACGTATATTTTTGAGAACTTTTATTTGACATTTAAAAAAAAACTATAATACATTTAGCGCATGTGGAATTTATGGGAATATATATGTCGACTCCTAATATAAGCATGAGGAACAAACCGGGTGGTAGCTTGATAGCGAGAGTCCGTGCTCATCGAGCTGATAATGAAATTGAGCAGTGTTGCTACATCTTGAAATGAAGATAAAATACCTGGGTCTGAGAAGATTGCGATGTGTAGTGCTCACTGTGCCATGAAATCGAAGGTTATCACGGTTGTTTGACATTATAAATAAGATAAAACGAATTTAGCGCATGATGTTTGTAACACCCTACGTTTCAGCGATGATGCAACCGCCGTTGTCCAGGGTAGACTGGGTTACCTCAGTACTTTACTATACCACTTCTAAACTAGCGTTCCGCACTTTTCTGGGTGTGCTCCCAGCAGATTTGGAAGTTCTTGAGCGCGGTGCGATATCCTGGCTACGTAACAGAGCATTGGTGAAATAATTCTCTGTCACAGTTGACCCGGCTTTCCAGCGGTCGGCGGACTGTTCCTGTGCACTTCTATTAGGACGTGGTAGAACAAATTTGATGCTATCCGCTTCAACCGCTTAACCCATTGCTTCTCCCTGGGGCCTTATGGGGTCGTGCAACTTGCGCCTGATGGCCAGCTCTGTTTTCATTGATCGGCCGGACTCACGGTTCAACCCCCATCCGGCACCCTCCCTGAAGAAGGACTAACATGGTGAAAATTGCACTATTCGGTTTACCGGCCTTTGCTCATTCAACGAATAGCCAGGGAGGGAGTAGTCTGATTGCGTATCTTTCTATAGAGCGGGGGTAGATATTTACCTTTAATATTCATCCTTAGAAACGATGCGTTGGTTATCCAGTCCCGGGTGACGTTCGCCGCGTGGTCGTACCTGTGATCAGACAATGGGTAGCGGAGAAATCTGACCGAATCTGGGAGTGAGCGCGCAAGGGCCCCACTGGGTTTGAAAATTCCCAGTGCCTCACGGTAAAAAATTGGACTCTGACGGGCCGCGGCGGAACTGGAGAAGTGGATTGTTTTGTCCACACAGTCTCTGAGTTCATCTCGGTGGTTTGTTATAACGATAAAGTTCATTGAAAAATCACATGATGGCGGGTTGGCCTGTAGTTTTGACACTCTTCAATGCTTCTTCTCGGTGATTTCAGGACCAAACTCTTTGACATTAAGGAATAATGGGTATGGTTTTATTTCTTCGTTCACAAGGTTGCCTCTGACATAATATTATAACTATGCAAGGTAGAGTCCCTCATGGGTGTTCCCTTTCTAGAACGATCAATTAGGGTCTGGTATTCGATATATGCCGCCACATTTATCCTACTTTCACAGCGGCTGTTTAATTCTTTTGAGTAATTTTAGATTTTTTTTGTTAAATGTAGAAATATGTTTTTTATTATTTAAATAATGTGTAGACTGAATGTTTATTGAATTAATGGTTCCAGGGTGTATTTGCATCTGTAGTTAAATATTTCCGTGAAAATAAACGATAGTTTAATAGTCCCTCCGCAATGACCGCCAGACAAAATATTAGAAGGAAGAAGGAGGGGCTTGAGCTTAATTTTACTATGTATATCTCACTCTCTATTTTTATCCCTGTTGACCTTTCATACACCCTTTGACCAGAAAAATCAGGTGATCTTAAAGTGCGAGGAATCGCGAAATGCGTAGTCAAACCTTAGAAGACCTTAGAGGTAGCGTGGTTGTCATCGTATCCTACTGCGAGTTCGACTTGATTTGGCCATACGAGACTACCTACGATAGTAATACCATTTATTATCAAACTTAACCAAGATGTCATTTTAGAAAAGCTATGCCATGGAGGAATTTATTTTAGTTTTTTTATATATATTTTTTATATAAAGAAATGCACAATATTATTAACTGCAGTATATGATTCCATTAGCACTATCAGAGGCTTCATTATAAACAGTAGCCAAATAGAGAGCACCGCAGCCGAGTATATTATTTAAATTGGCCTAGACCCGTACTAATTAAACAATAGCTTGTGCATACGTCAAATTACATCATTTTAAAAATCTTTCATATCATACATTATTATTGCGGACTATTCATTACGTGAATGGACTTTTGATTTTCGCCTCCATTTCAATCTTGCGATGTACACATCAGTTCTAACTTCAATTATGATATGGGCAGTTCTCTTATTTGAGACTAGTAGGGGTAATAATTGTCAGTTATGGCTCTCGTTCCACTAATATATACATGCAAACAAAGCCATACGCTTTATCTTTGTCCTATATATGTTTGACATGAAAAGTAGGGGACTCACTACTGCCTGGTTTTACTTTACGACTTTGTGAAATGCGACTTGCTTGGCACAACTTGAATTGCGACTTTCATCTAGCATGGCTTGTGTGGGGATGACGAAATGTATGGATGCGTATGATTTTGTTTGTGTGTGTGTAGCATTGGGTCGCTTTCCGCGCTTGTGACTTCCGAATTCGCATATCCGTTAACCCTCCCCCCCCCCCTTCCACTGAGTCAAACTGGACCGTACTTCATGCCATTCTGAAAGTGGGCGATGGACGGTACTTACATGGTTGTGAAAGGGTTATACGAGCTCTATGATGCTTATCATCTCTCCGATTTTTTATTTGAACTGATGGCTATAATTAAGTTTCTTTATAAAAATGCATGGAACGTGAAAAATTTATAACCCGGACGTCTTTGCCAGGATAGCGTATTTGAGAAAACATTAATAAATAGGTTGTCCTGTCGAAAAAAAGTTCACTCGTGTTTATAGCAGATTCTTCTCTTAAGTTTTAGAATATCCGGAAGCTAAGCATCGACGTCATATTTATTATTACGTTAAAGGTGTATACCTAATACATGCGTCAGCAGCGACAGTTTCCATACATCCACTTCGCCTGTATTGCTTGATGTCGGCATCATAATAAGCCGCCTCGAGCAGAATGTTTCTTGTTAGTTTGACGAGCTTTGTCTACTCAACATTCGCTGCCCGCTGGAAAACTACTGCCGCCTCACTCGATAGGATAGAAGGGATTTTATCGAAATAAAACGCGATACCGCTGCAGGCTTAAAGCGAGATCGACTAACAGGGTTTTCGAAACATTTTTAGCACTCGATCTGGTTTAAAGGAGTTTCACGTCTATTAATAGAAGTTATTTATTGATCGTAATAGATTACATGATGTTGCGTGGTCGGCGCCGAGGCGCAGCGCCGTCAAGCGTTTACGATTGAGTCGCGACGCGGTTATCTGCTAATTTATAAATGATTTAACTCGATGAATATCTGACAATAGAATGATGTAGTTTGGATTGCAGTACTGGCTTGTGTAGCTGTACTTGTGACGTAATTGAAGCGCTGAGCTATTGTTCGGTCGTGGGGTTGTAACCTGACTTCCTCTTCGTTTTGATTGCTCAATGCTATGGCATTGTTTTAACGCCTCGCTACTGATGATTCATTATCTTCATCGTTATCGTTATAGTTGTGACATTTCACGTTAATTTATTGGCATACTTGCGTCTCCTCCTTTGACCCTGTCTGAGTCGTGGTTTGTTATTTTGTAATCCTCAATATGCATTTCTCTATTAGGTTGCTACAAGTACTTCAAACTGATTACGGACCATTGAATTATTCAACAGCTCCCATATTTACAAAATCGACTCGTCAGGTGGGCTCTTCCTCTCTACATCTTCACCCTGTGATGTGACTGAATCAATCTCACCGTGGATTTTATCGAATTTGACGGACCGCGCGGCGCAATCTTCGCCCGGATGGTTCGGACCCGAAAATAAAGTGGGTTATTGTGTAAATCACTGCTTCGAGGCCTGAATTTACGATTGGCTAGACAAAGGTAGGTCTTTATAAATCCGCCATTATGAGCGATAAGTCCGCAACGTGGGCCTGGGATGAATAATAGATTTTATCGAGCCAACGTAGCGATTCTACTGCCAATTGTCGAGTTACAAACCAATATTTTCATTAAACTGAGAGCTGCGCATTAGAAATACCAGGCAAACGTAGAAACATATTGCCATTTTCTAATTTTAGGAAATACCGAAAATAATTGTTTAAATCCGCCTAACGAGTAGAGGTCCCTATCAATGCTTTTCTTTTGAAATGAGGTTAGCCTCTTTGGTTGCGCTGCGTAGGGATTGCAGAATACGGTGGAAACTCGGGTTCCTTGGTTATTCGTTTATTTCCCAGAGTACTTGATATTTTACAACAAGATTGATTTATAGTGACACGCTAGCGAGTACAATAAAAATGGAATAATTGAGCGTAGCGCGATCAACCAGCCGGTCAGTTTCTGGTGTCGTTCGGCCGAGGTTCGTTCCACGCTGTTTTTGGTCGCGTTCAACGCTGTTGTCTGCTGGATTGCCAAGCTAAAAAGTGCGACCCATACATGTATTCTTAATAAACGATATGAAATACTTATCAAATCTTGTATTAAAGGCGTTAGCGGGCTCAAATAATTTAATTTAATAATAAAGCTGTATAATTACATCAGTTATGTGAAAACTTTTGCCAAATTTCAGCAATGTTAGGCTTTATGGAAAATAATATGGAATTCGGCATAATAATATGGAATCTTCGTACAATGTACACAGTGACAGAATTGAAAGAATTCAAAGGAAATTCACCCGCATGCTGTCGTACAATTGCGGCCTCAGGAATACATTAAACAGCTATGAAGATCGGTTGTCGCATTTTAAAATGTTGCCATTATAGGAACGTAGAACAAATGCAGACATCTTTTGTCTCTACAAAGTCCCTCATAATGAGCTAGACAGTCCGAATAGCTTAGCTAACATTTAGGTCCTCGTTCCCCAGAGGTATTCGAAAAACAATAACACATTTGCCAACGTCTTGTATTCTAACAATATCTCATACAATAAATCTACAAGTAGGATATGTCGCACCTTCGACAAAAACTGCAATAGTAGTGATATATTTAATGACACATTCCTAACCATCAAAAGGCCTTTATTAGACAAAAACATAAATGTAAATATGCATGACTAAAAAGAATAAAAAAAAGATATATTTTGAGAACATACTTTCACTATTGTACTTTACTATAATACTGTTTATTTATTATTATATATTTTATATAAATATTTATTTATATATCTACATTTAATATATGAGTATTCACCTATTTTTTATTTTATCTTTTCATTTTATTTAATTTATATATTTAACTCAATATTAGTATTTTTCCTGATACTTTGCTTGTTAATCACTTTGTATATAGCATAAATAATAACACACGTATTGTAATTACATTATAGAATAGTAAGTTAGAGCAAAATATGTCAGGCATTATCACATACCTGAAATGTGTCGGTACATAAATAAATAAATAAAATAAATAAAATAAATACCACCAATCTGAGCTAAGTTGTGGTCATGGTCCACTTAGCTAGAATATAGCCTATGTTTAGGCGGATGATTGTTATCTCTAATTGGTTTAATTGAATGCACGAACATTCACACTTAAATGGAAAAAAATACAAATAATTAAGATCTAAAGGAAGGAAAGTTAAAAAAAAAATCATTTACTCCTCTGGTCATAGTATACAACGTTCCTAATAACTAATACATACATACACTAATAAAGGTAATGATAAAAATAATGTATAATAAAATGTATTACTACGAGAATATATTTAAAAAACTTGAACATTCTTTAAGCTCAAGCTTATCAATTTTAAACTGTGAAATAGATTTTTGAGCTTTTTTATGTCATCTGGTCGATAGTTGAATAATTTAGGAGCGTTGTAATCAAACTGAGGTGATGCAAATGAAGTTTTGACTAACTATACTGCGAAATTGACTCGTGCCGCATTTCGAGTAATTTTTTGTTGTTGGCTTCTTTCAGCATCACAACTAGATATCGAATGACAACATTGAATTCTTTAGATAGTGTTTCGGTCGCGTAACGCGTTGACCGTCTTAAGGTAATTTTAATAATCAACTTTTGTGCCTTTTTCTTCTCAATATACACTGCCCCATATATGAATACTATATATCGATATAGGCTGAACGAGTGCTAAATAGACAAAGCGAATTGTGCTTCTATCCAAAACAGACCGCAGAGATCGAAAAACCTATGCCAGTTTTCTAGTCCCCTGGGTCGTTATCTCGGTTTCATTTCTTCAATATAGATTGCAATTAATCTGCACACCGAAGTATCGGATGCTTTTAATTCTACATTCCCGGCAACTACTGGAAGGGACAGTATTGTAATCGTGCAGATTTTTTTAAAAATAACGACGGATATATCTGTTCTGAGGTCCCCCAAGGCGATTAAGACAATTTTCAGAGTGATGTCTGGCTGTCTGTGTGTATGTGTGTGTGTCTGTGTTGTGTGTAATCTCTCACTATTACTATCAAGCCGTTGAATCGATTGAGCTGAAAATTGGTATATAGTCATAGTCACACCCTGGAATGCACCCATTGTTTTTGGCTGTCATTAGTCAAACAGAAGTAATACTGTCCAAAAATTACGAAAACCATATCTTACAGAATTTGACTTGCGATATGTCATTTGAAAGCCCTTAAAAACTGTATTCAGAACAGTTGAAAGTATTTATCCAACTGTCACCTGTCACTAGTAAAAAAAATTATCGTGGGCGGCAACATTTTTTCCTGGCGGTATCCATCAACGAAGGTATTGATTTTGAGCGAAATAACCCTTCAGGAGGGAGGGATAGAATTGGATTGAACATAATATGTAGATTCTCTTTGTAAAATACATGCACATTGTGAATTTGAACAAAATCGGATGAAAATTGTAAAATTTAAAAATGCCCCCTTTTGAAAATGTCAAATAGTTGAATTTGAACTTTACCACCGGAAAAGTTTTGTGTCGCGAACAACATTTTTTTTTCAATAGTTTCACAAGAGCACATCGAACTTATCGTCCACAAATCTTAAAGGCGTAGTCTGATGGAGAGTAGCCAAAATTGTTTATACTAAATGGTATGAATTTTGTTTTAATATTATTGAGATTCAGTAGACTACCATCCAGCCAATCTTTTGCTGCTCTTATTTCATAGTCTGCAAATCGAAGAGATTATTCCAACTGTCTAACTTTAAAATGATGGCGGTATAATCGGCGAATGACACAATTTTTCCTGCGGTTCGGTAATTGGATAGACCGTTTGCATAAATAATAAAATCGGGTTCAATACGCTACCCTGAGAGATTCCTGTAGAAATCAAAGAATAATCACATATTTTGACTCCACAACCGTACATTGTTTTTGTCCTGATATATAACCCTCAAACCATTTTAGCGGAATATCTTTAATGCCAATATTTATCAGACGCTGGTATAAACAATATGTCTTACAGTTTCAAATGTTTTCTTTAAATCAAGTTCAAGTTTCTACCCTATCGGTGTAGAAATTACATTTCCAATTAATATGAAATTTTACAAACAAAAGGGCAATTCAAAATTACAGATAAAATTACTAAACGTTTATGTAAAAATCTAATCAAAAAAATATTTAAAAAATAGGAATTCAGAACACCAGTAATTGAAAAAAATTGAAATTCAGAAATTTACAAAGTGTAAAAAGTTCAAATTGCACCCAAAGAGAGTTCCATTGTAAGATACCATAACAATCAGAATTGATAACAAATTATATAAATAAAGAGATCCAATCTGTAATAATATCAATATAAAAAAAACAGAAACAAATAATAATAATGTACTATAAAACAAGAATATTAAAAACTATTTAAATAAGTTGAGAAAAATAGCCAAGAATTTATCTCCTTTACTTACGTTTTTATTATTTGATTTTACGAGTTTTAGTATGGCATTACCCGTACTGACATTCTGACGAAACCCAAATTGATTGGGCGAAAGGATTACTTCTTTCTTAAGATAGCATAGTAAATAGATTTCCACGATTTTTCCAATTATTACTTCGGCCACCAGAGTTGCCAAGTCTTGAAATTGTGCGCGAAAAATGTTGTATGCACGATAACTCGAGTAACTACGTCCATTTTAGAAAAAATATTTCTGCAATCGATAGTTATGGCTAATACGCTGAGCGAGGTAATTTTCAGGTATATATGTCTTACAATTTGTTTTTTATTGTAATAAATAAAATAATACAATTAATTGATGAGTCACTGGGCGATCGCTGAAGTATCAAGTGAACATAAGCGCAGTGGCAGTGCGTTTAGACATGATTACGTTATTGACCACGCCCCCAGGAGTCCGCGTGCAAACGACACGCAGCGCTGCAATCGGTATCGCACGATATTTCTTGCGGGGACTCGTGTGACGCGAGCCCACGCCTCTTACGTCATTTCTATGAGCGCCTAATATTGACGCGGAGAAATGACTAGCCACGTGTTAGATAGATAATATTGATGATGGAGATAGATGGAGATTTTTTGAAATCGGACGCAGTAACAAAACCTCGCAGGATTGTAAGACTTGGCCCCCTCCGGGGGAGGGGGTGGGGAGAAGTAAATATTTCAACTAGGTATAAAATGTTATATAAATAGTTAGATAAAGGCTTAAACGTACGTATTTAATAATCGTATCCTATGACTAATGTATGTAGGCGGAGGAATATCGATGAAAACGAGACAAAATGGCTTTATGTGTTTTATATTATTAGGC
>JAOPUG010000105.1:10303004-10316949 GCA_027564375.1 Micropterix facetella
CTTGATCGTCAGAAGTGGCTGTACCTCTCCCCCTCGGTACCTCCAACTAAACCAACCCCCCTTCACCCCCTCCACCCTCACACCACCTTCACTCCCCCACCCCCTGTTGCGTAGTTAATTCAATGATGTAAACCAGTGATATGTATTTATCACTCTTTTAAGTTTTGTTTCAAATGTGTAATTAGTAAATTGCTATGTCCGCCAGTGTGAATTCCTAATTTCTTTGAATTGATATTGTGTCCACAATCGGAAATGCTCAGACGTAACGTGAAGTGTACGAAGAAGTGGTTGCACCAATGATACTTTGTAAGTTTATAAATAATTTATTAACACTTAATGATACCTATAATAATAGTAATGGGAAATATCATTTTCATAGGTGTAATATAAATGAAAATTGATTTTATATATAATCATCAGCATGGAATATAATGGTACATATTCGATGTCGACGTCGATGTGGAGAAGAGGGGCTAAAGGTGGTTTTTTAAGTAGGTAAATAAATTTATTTTGTCGAAATTGGAAATAAAATATTGCTATTTAATAAATCATTTCAAATTAAGCAAATTGCTGAAATAAAGGGAGAAGTATCAAATTATTAATTACCTACTCCAATTCTTTAGCTTATACTCACGTGTACCTATCCTTTGTTCCTTCGGATTAATTTTCGAACCACTTATATTTCTCTGATTCCTGAGATTTTTTCAAAAAACTTGTACATTTTTATGTTTTTGTAATAACTTGCGCAGTCCTCTTTGTTTTTTAATTTTATATATAACATTTACGCTTTTAGCGAAACCAAAATTCGACTTCGCTCTTGTGACCTTAGATATTTCATTTTCCTTCTTTCTACCGTTCCATAAAACACGCAACAGAATAGCCTTAGGTGTCAAATAGAGCTCCAACAATCTTGCAATTATCAAGGAAGTAACAGATTGGAATAGAAAAATGCTTAACAGGTTATTTTATTTCATTTTATTAAAAACAAACAGCATAACAAATAAAATATAAACATAAAATATAACAATAACAAAGACAATGATATTTTAAATTATTTACAATATATCAATAAGAAATACAAAATGTGTTCTTTAATACAAATGAAGCAAAAACAAAAACAACCACAAGAGTTCTTAATTCAGAAGTTTGCTACATATATGTATGTACATATTTGGATGTTAGTTAATAGGCGTTGGTGTGTGTTTGTGTGATGGAGAGCGTGTGGGTGCGCGCGTACGGGTGCTCGTGCGTGTGCGTGAATAAATTTATTCTTGTTTTGAAACTTTTACAAAATTTTACCAGTTAGTCGTAGAGTCAGAAAATATATTCAACAAATCAATAAATTCAATAATAACCCAATGAAAAAGATATATGCAATAACCATCGTAATATATTATGTAACTAAAAATTAAATTATATAAACGGCCTCCCGTGCGTTCTCCCGTAATTTAAGACATTAGTAGATCTGATATGGTATTTCTTCTTATTGTATTTCCAAAAATACCAAAAAATGTACTTTAGTGAACAGCTAACCCGGAAATATGCCGACAAAGAGGAGTTTTTGTAATTCAGGATCTTTATGATCTATAAATCTGGCGAATGTCTGGCGCACCATAATGACCGCACTGCATTTATTGCCTGCATATCAATGTTATTTTTGTTGCATTGCAGGAAAAATCAGTATTGCGCATCATTCAATTGGCTACTATCCATGGAGTAGTAGCCCTAGAGATCTAGCAGCCGCCGACGTGGGTTATGCATTCATAGTTAGTATTATTTCATCTTTTTACTCTCTCCTATTAACATATTAGTAAAGAAAAATATCGTCATCATTTAATAAATCAATTTTGAAATTGCTCTGAATGTATATATTTTGAGTTCCAACAAATCCAAAAGAGTAATTAATAGAAAAATATGCTTTTGTGTCTGTCTAGCTGATTTTTCTTCTTTATATTATCTTCTATGGGTGGCGGTTGATGGTGTAGCCACCGCCTGATGGCTCCGGCATCTATAGAGGTGCATTATGTCATCCCAGGCACATTCCTATACTGTGTTCCAGGTGTCCGGACTGTAGGACGCACACTATGATCTCGAGACTCTTTGACCCTTGCCTGCTAGTCCACTCAAATACTGGAAGCGGAGTAGTCACCTAAAATTACAGTTTAACTCCGTAAGCGGTTCATCGGGATCGGATAATAATATCCTAGTAGTTTTGGTCTTACGGCGTCTACATATGTAAAAAAAAGAGATTATACATTTTAGCACCGCCTACTTAGCCCCTCCCCTCGCGACGGACTGTTAGTCCAGGCAAACTGAACCAAAAAAGTGCAATCAGCGGCACAAATCTAGGTAGTTACACAAGTTTCATGATTGTGTAGGGGTAGTCCCCTTGAACACCGTTAAATAAAGTTCCCTCGATTACAATCACCCCGTTGATGGGAGAAAGTGGGAGGGGTGGAGGGGTTATAGGTCACTTTTTTCAGTTTTTCATTCGTAACTCGAAAACAGTGCACTTTAAGGACACTACTAAATGAATGAAATTAAAGTTTAGTACATTTCTCACAACTTTTAAAGTACTCTTAATTACATAAAAAACATAGTTTTAAAGATATATCCTATCCAAATTTGGTAATTCAGAAAAATTAAATTTGCGTCACATTTTTCATCAAACTTACCTATTTAGATATTCACTCATCTTCACTCGCGTATGATACGCGAAAAAGCAGACGTACGCGTATTTTCTTTTTCTCGTATTGGTATTAAGACACGTATGTGAAACAACTTAACGGTTCGGCGGCCGTAGTGTCCGCAACAGTGGTTTTGAGAAATTAGAAGTAGAATGAATTTTTTGATAGCACAGCCGTGTACAGGCAGTCATACGCGTATAAGCAGACGTACGCGTATAAGCAGGCGTGGTTGAAGAATAACGCCCAATGTCTCTGAATTGGTTACGTAGTTAAACAAAGCTTAAAATATGTTTATTTCTAATGTAGTGGTACAGGCGGTAAACAGCTCTTAAACGCGTTTAGTAAAACACCTGGTCAACGGCGTCTTACGCATATTTTTATTCCTAAGGCGGACTATGTCTTGATTTAGAGAAGACAATGTCATTCAGCAAGGATAGAAATAAGGACGGGGCTTACCCCGTTCTTTTCTTAAAAAGGGAAGAAAATGTAGTTATTGAGATAAGTAATACCATTTCAACAACTCTTTGAAGTGGTAAAGCGTCCTAATACCAATATTTGAATGGAACTGTATCCTTCGATTTACGGAATGTTGGATATAAATAATATTATTCTGACTTAAACGAAATGGGATAACATGCTCTCCGGCAGAAGATTAAACTTCTGCTAATGACAGAGAGATACCGTCGTGCTAAAATATGGATATTTCTGCGATCCTGAATCCGAAGACATTAAAGGCGGTGTCGAAATTTTAACATAATTGCGAAGGTTAAAAATATAACAGAATCAAAATTATGTAACTTCCATTTCATCAAGCAGTGCTTCGTTAGCACTAAATATGAAATAGGAATATATTAAGTTAGTTGCCATTAGTGACCAACCGTCCAGTGGGAACATGAATCTAATCAAGAATATTACGACGTGTTCTTTTCCTAAATATTTTGAAGTTTATTGGTATTTGATTTTATGATTTTTTCCGCAGACGATTTTTCTACACACAAAATAATGTGTCGAAAGTTTTGTGATTTAGGAGTTTATTGCCTAGGAAAAGCAGTAACAAATGCATAAAACAAACAAGAAGGTGTAGAAGTGTCTGTTTTTATATAGAATAATATCAATTAAACAAAAACTACGAAATATATGTAAAAAAAAACAATTTATGCTTTAATTGTTACACTAAAAAGAAATATGTATTTATGTAAAACTCATATCTTATCTACTAATTACTTTTGAATCTACCCGTCTTGAAATCCCTTGCTTTATTTTACAGAGCGGATTGATTCTGCACCCCATACTCTCAAAAACGGGTGACTACCCGCCTGAGATGAAGAAGATCGTCCTGGCGAATAGTCTGAATGAAGGTCTACCTGTATCCAGGCTGCCAGAGTTCACTCCAAGGGAAAAGAAGCTTCTCAAGGGAAGTGTGGACTACCTAGCGGTCAATCATTTTATCACATTAGTATATACTTTCGATCCTATCCTAGACAATGATATCGTGACTCCGGTTGACGTATCTGGATTTATATTGCCGGATATGCCTTGTTATGTCTACACTTTGAACAGGTGGCCTCATGGAGATTTTGCAGTATATGGAGTAAGTATTTTTCATTTATTTCAGTGTATTTGTGTTAATATGTTTGTAAAGTTGTTCGCCCCTGTGGTAAAAAGACTTAAAGACTTCGCAATGAAGATACACACAAACTTCGTATACTTTTAAATGTAATGTTCTTTACCATCAAACGTATACCTTTACAGCATTTCCTTTTCTTCGTTGGTTGCAAAAAACTGTCCTTTATTTATTGGCTTTTCTCTGAGAATCATTACACGGCTTACAGTGACTATTATACGGGGTTAATTCTTCTGGGGATAATTCTTCAACCACGCCTGCTTATACGCGTACGTCTGCGACTACGACGTATACGTATATGACTATCTGTACACGGCTGTGCTGTTAAAAAATGAATTTAACTTCTGATTCCTCAAAACTACTGCCGTGAACACCACGGCTGCTGAACGGTGACGTTTCACATACGTGTCATAATACTAATACAAGAAAATGAAAATTAGCGTACGTCTGATTTTTCGCGTATTTTATTTTTTATTTATTTCGGACCGCGTAGAATCCATATAATGTTAGTCACAATGTTGGCTTATAGAATAAGGTTAATAGATACATGATTACATGATATATGATTTAAAAATAATAGAAGTAAAAAAAAAATCACAAAACAAACGAATCAAAAATGAAACATGTAAACATGTAACGAACATTTTGCGACGATTCAAACCCGTTGACGCAGTGCATAGGTCGCAATAAGTTATTGGCAGGTCCGATAAGAAATTAGTCAACTTTTCAAGTCTTGATGGGGTGAGCCGAGCCTGCGTGGATTTCGCGTCCCGCTCGCACGGTGATCGATCTCAATTTGTGCGAAAGGGACGCGGCTAGTGAGTAGGCTGCGCGATAAATCTCTCCCGCCCGCGTGACTATGAATAAGTGATAGCCTCTCCGCGTTCCCCCTGTGGAGGAAGGCGGAGGAGGGTGCTTTATTGCTTTCTAAGAGACTTTTTTGTTTCGCGTACATTTAATATTAACGACGATGATGCGATCAACCATTTACATACATGAAGTCTTCGTGCAGTGGGATTTGCAAATACGTCTAGTCTAACCACTGTCGTAATAGTATATAATAATATAATAACCACGTACAAGTCTGAATTAGCAATTGATTTATATTGGAGAACATTTTTCAAATATTTTAATATAAAAACTACTGTAAAGTTTATGATATTGAATTATCTCATAGTTTCTTTAAAGAGAATTCTTTGTCAAGTGCTGACTTGGGCCAATCCTTTCACCTCCGACCGACGCTAAGCGGCCGGACAGGATTAAGCGGGCGCAGCACTTTCGTGTGTCGAGTCTGTACAGCGGTACCAAGAGCGAGAATCTGCGAGGAAACGTTCTTCTATGGGAGCGTTTAGGTCTACGTATCTTGCTATATCATCTGCATTACAAACTTAAAGTCCTTTGGGTTTAAGACTATTCTCTGACGAGCCCGTCGCACCGAGGCCTTTCAACGAACTTTATCGTTATATCGCCCCGAGATAAAACGTACAGAATTTGGACATCCACAATCCAACGGTGCTTCAGCCCGCGAAATTCCGACTCCTTATCACGAGGCACTGGGATTTTTCAAATCCAGTTTGCCGCCCTCGTGCCCTCGCTACCAAATTTAGACGGATTTCTCCATCCACCCGTTTGGTTTCAGGCTCAAAGTTGCTTGCGCGATCTCTACTTGATGTGATAACGCGGTATTTCGTTACTCGGAAATATCGCGGATCCGTGGCGTCCATTGCTCGGCGAATATCACTCGAGATCGGGTGGCCATCTGATCGTTTCTAAGGGTTGGCGACGTCAGTTTGACACCTACCCCCGCAACTTGAGAAGCATTATGCAACTAGACTCTCCCGACTATTCGTCAGTTGAGCAAGGCCGGTAAACCGGCCAATACATCAACTGTCCAGGGCTGCCCGATGTGTTACCCCAGGTTCGACCGCAAGGCTGGTTTCACCGTGTTAGTCCCTCTTCGGAGATCGGTGTAATAAGATGTACTACTGCGGATATACGCCGCTTTAGTTCTAAAGTGCAGGGGACCGCAGACATTACAAGACGTGTAATTCGCCCCTGTTGCTATGGAATAATGAGGAAGTGACCCGCATCCTGACTCAGACGAATCCTGAGTTTCGACTAGTAAACTTCCGTTACTATGTCAATGAAACCTAGACAACTGCAAGACATGTTGAGTTGCAAACATACCATAACTGAATACATCAGTCATTATTGCTATTAATGATGCAGTAGTGGTTACATACCATTAGACAATTGCTTTAATACAGAATCTCAATAATGGAGATATTTCGAACAATTATGGTTTATTGGTTTCGCAAAATTATTCGAACCTATTAAGGACAATGACTACCAAAAGTCATAATAACTAAAGCTGGCTCTATCTTAAAATAGGATATTCGATATACTGATACTCAAACATAATCCTTTATTCATTCATATACACCAATCATGATTAATTCATACTCTTAACTGACACGGATAACTTGTACTATTCCACTTTGAACGTTTAATAGTCCTCTCAAAAATGTCTACTAAATAAATAAACCCAATTATTCAAGAAGAAGTTTTCTAAAACCAAATTAAGATAGTCGTTAACAGAGAGCACGGTCAAGCACTGATTTTGTACTACCTGGTCTCGTACATACCGGATACTTACCCTCTGAACCCTCTATGCCGGATATACAACCCCTAACACTGTATGCTGTTAGAGTATTCACAACTGCGGACAAAGAAGAAGCTCCACCGTTAGATTTGATTAGGTTAGGTTATCTGTCGGGGTGAGAATTCGGCGGGTGCGATGTCGGCAGGTGCAACTTTGGTTGGTGCACTCTCAGCGCCCTCGAAATTGTGGTGGGTGCAACTGCAGCGTTCGTATAATGGCTCGTTGATTACCCAACCCTGGTGATAAAATTGAGCAAAGGACCCACGGGCTTTTACAAGATAGAAATTCGATCAAATGGCCTCGAACGCTGGCCAATCTCGTGGAAGAATAGTCCTTCCAAAACTGGTAAGCAGCGGAGAAGCACCGCTGGTTTGCCAAAGCCCTCGTTTTTTGAAAGGGAGATGAGATGAGATGTCGGGTTCGCCCAAGGCATCCACGCGCGTTGCTTGAGTGTATGGCTATGTTTGTTGATCGGTGGAACCTTTATATTTATACTACTAGTTCCCACACGCAATTTTTAGTGCGTATGTATAACGCAACGATTCAATCAAACACAAAGTGCGGGTCCCCGTGAAGCACGTGACAACGCGCGCCGCACCTAGGCCTAGAAGGGGCTAATAACTGTCATGCGCGGTGACTACCCGGCATTCCCAAAATTCTTGAGCCGTACCCTCGTCGCAGGGAGGGCGCTTTACCGCTCCCAGTGTAATTTATAGCCGGATACGAACTTTGTCAACGCCCGTTCGGCGAGCGAGCGGCGGGCGGCGGTTCCGCGACACCCTCGGGACGGACGATTAGTGAGGGCAGTTGCGAATATCGTAAAAGAATGTTGGACACGCGAACGATCTGACGTACGGTCCACAATCGTAGTTAAAAAGTTTTTATGTGCGTCACGTCGTAATCGGTGAAAACTGCTACCTATTATCACACATCGATTGACGCCTTGGATAATGGATCAGTGCCTGCCCCACACCAATGCGACCTCACAGCTTATATTAAAATCCTTGCCTGACGTGGACTTACGCCGAAGACTGCTGATGGTGAAGATGTAGTTAAAACCCAACTCACGTACAACCTCGGTTCAATAAGTTCCGGTACTATTTTTTTTTTAGAATAAATGAGTGACGCCATACTTGGACAACCATGGAACTGTGCGTATATACAAAACGGTAGACTGAAGATTCCTCTTATTGTCGTAATTGTTTTATCGCAGTTGGCAGCAATGTCTCGTGTACCTACACGTGATCTGCGTCAGAGTGTCTTTATACGTTGTCATTTACAAAATGGAGAAACGTGTTGCAATTATATATTGTTTTAGAAGTGGTAAAATCGTCGGATACTCCTCCCCACTAGCCGGACTGAGACAAAAATAATGCGTGCTCGCAACGAATTTCACGAATCTGCCGAGTAGTGCTTTCTGCAAGCATTTTTGTGCATTAGTTTTGGCCGAAAGAGGTTTACGGGCGTCGATCACCGCCATATTTACCTGATTTGGACCCAGCGGACTTCATGCTCTTCTCCAAACTAAATAGCGCCTTTAAGGGAATTGTTTTCGGGATGTTTCATCTTCTTAAGCCAATGTGACGGCGGTACTGAGTAGCATTCCAGTTGAAGATTTTTTCAAGGTGTACTAAAGGCGTATGTTGATACCTAACACGATAATATTTTTTCTATTATTAGATATTTTATTGCGAGGCAGTCATGGAACATATTGAATAGACTATTATGTGGCATAGGCCTGGTATCACCTGATTTTGATAAAGCAGCTCAACGTCGCAGGCCACAGATTCCTAGATGGACGGTGATAGGTGCAAGTAACAAATAGAATGAAAATATTCACAATTTTAATGATTTATTATGTAGGAAGTTCGTAACATAAATTCACTTTCTGTTGTTAAGAGCTGATTATGTACATCTACTTTTGTATTAGAAAATTGACTTTTGCATACGATTATTATACATGATAAACTGAGTTGCAAATCATATACATTGTTTTATTATTTGGGCATTCGTTACTCTTTAATGTCCTAAATGTAAATGCTATTAAAATGCTTTTTTCTGAGTAACGAAGGCCTAAATATAAAAAAAAGTAAAGGATTTTCAACTCAGTTTTTCGCTTAAAATAATCTTCGGTCTTCTTCCAAAAGAAATCTCAATATAAAAAGGTATTTTTTGTTCAGTTTTATGTTCAGTCATCTCCTATAGATATGGGATGATAGGTACCGAACGTAGAAGAGTATTGTAATATCTACAGGTAGGATCCGGACATAATTTTGTTGTCCCGAGGAAATGGCCCCTTTTAAAAATTGATGCTACTTGGATTCCAAAAGACGACTAAATTATGAATTATATTAGAGTTGGTGTATAGGCACGAAAACTTTCTGCAATGGTCTTCACAAAAATGTTTCCAGTCATTATGTCTGTTTTTTTTTTCTCTTCGCTGTTTAATATGTAAAACAAAAAAATAACTGAATAGGCAGAATTGAGTGTTTTTTGAATCATAATCAATTAAGAAGTAATAATATGGTACTCGTTTGAAGACTAAATAAACCCTATATATTACTTTATCTTACGTAAAGCTGTAAGATTATTTTAAAATATTCGAGGTTAAGCAAAATAACTTTAGTTGTAAGCACGTATCGCTCCATTTGATTTTTTCCTCAATAACTCGTCACAGCCGAGCTCACATATGTGATAAGACAGTTTGCCAAGTGGGACGAAATAGCTGCGCCGAGCATTTGTTCGCATCGAGTGCGACACTACCGTATAGTGTGATGCCTGATATTTTTTATAATGATATTATTAGAGCGGATACTTAACTTTCATTTGACATAACGGACACCGATTGAGGAGCCATATCTACGTTCGCAACGGGGGAGGAATGCCGCAAGGAGCTCACCATCACTTGCAAGCCAGGGTAATGGACGCGACCCACGGTAAGTGCCACCAAAAAGCAATAGCCCAGCGGCAATTGTCTCGGGCCTATAATAAAGACTCGACTACTGAACCGTCATCGTCGGGCCAGCGAACCTGCCTCACTGGATCTAGACGATATGCACCCCCGAATTTCTGTCGCTACATTTTGTCATATCTCACAATCCACTCATAATATTTCCCTTACCCCTATCATAGAAATAAAGATGCGAGACAGCAATAAGTAAAAGTTATCGGGCAATCAGAGCCGCCAGAAAGGCCTGCCCGTCATTGTTGCCAACGCCAAACTCCCCGCTGTAGAGTGAGCGAGCACGGCTTCGAGAAAAAAGAGGATAATCAGTAAGTTAAGAGAAGGAAAAGTTTTTTAATCATCGGTCCCGTTCGATATATTTATCGGTCGGCGTGCGAGGGCCCGCTTCGCTTCCGATCTAACTTCAAATTGGACGGGCGCGGGAAAATGGCGTAGCGAAAAATGTATAAGGGAGATTTTAATATTTCGCTCACTGCTGAATTTTGGAGAGATTACCTTCTTCAGCTGAGTTTCTGAGTCAATCCGAATTGACGAGTCTCTTACAACTGCACCTTATAGTAATATAAGAAAAACTCCAAGTAGGCGTAAGGAGGTTTTGTAAATAACTATTGTAACTCACTATTGCCTCTACTCAGGAAGATCTACAGAGATTTGTGGTCAGAGTTCTAGTAATACAGTGAAAAGACTGGCTTGTCCATGAATATATTGAAGATTAAAGTCATAGTCATAACCAGGGATCCGGATTTACAACCAAAAACATTGGTAGCAGGTAAAATTCTACAGCGAATCCAACATTACAAATGTCCGGTGCATGGGAAAATGAAACATGCGACTCAATAAAGAGATTAAGACCCGGATTGAAATTGCCCGTGCCTCATTTAACGAAATGTGAAAAGTTTTATTTTGTCGGCAAATCAACCTCTCAGAACTCGGATCCTGAATTGCTACATCTGGACCGTGGTTGTACAGCGGCGAATCGTGGACCATAAAATACCAGATGACACTATGAATCTTTTGAAATAAGATGTTATCGTAGCATGCTTTGTATTAGCTGGACCCAGAAAGACAGAAATGACGCAGAAGCTGCTACACTATATTGTGTGAGTGTCAATTTTATTATATTAATATGTTTCATCATTACTGGTCCAAGAAAAAACCAACTCAAAGAAAAAGAAGATGGTGAATGATATAATAAGTGTCCGCAGTTATCGTCGATCAACAATTGCTCGGGGTGGGAAAGAAACACGTAAGATCCCGTCGGCGTTTACGGCGCACAATGGCAAGAGTAGGTGTGGTTACTATAAGCATATATTATCGCGAAAATCTCTTTGATCTGCAAAAAAAATACCGCCATCCAAGCTATCAACTAACGCCAAACGGCATTATGAATGCCGTTGAAAAATTATCGCGTTAAGTAATGACTAAACTTATGTTTAATATCCATTAACGCGATAATCAACGGCGTTTGCCGTTTGATTGGCCCCAGCATTGGACAGAGAACACTCAGAAAAATAAAGACAGGATGTGTCAGTTTAGTTTTACCGTTTCACAATGGTTGGTAAAGGTTGTTCTTCGTTGGTATTATGGATATCTTATAAATTCGTGGATTCAATACAATTGTATTTATTACTAATAAGATAAAACGAATTTACCTCATAAATTTTGTAGCATCCCAGAATGCTACAAAATTCACGCTGTAAATTCGTTTTATCTTATTCGTAATGTCAAACAAGCGCGATACTCTTCGATTTCGTATTTATTACTATTATTACTTTTTGGCAACGGACACTATATCCATAATACATCATTTCCACTGTGCAAAAGCGTTGTGACTGCGTTTTTCTTAAGTAAAGAGATGTCTTTATTTCACAATACGATTTATAAGATTTCCGTGTATGATTCTACTTTTTTATGAGCTACTAGAGCTTTGTCGAGCAAAGCCAAAACCTTTTTGAAAACGCTAATAGGGTGCAGAAGTTGTTTCTTATTTTTATGCATTTTACTGCTGTTGTAACCGCGACCTATATTATTATAAGAGGAGTCTCTTCCTGTTAATGCGGCCAGGAAAGCTTCATCGAATGTCTTATTTCGCTGTTTTATTTTTAATCATCCCGGGCACATCCCTCTAGCTAGGTACACTCTTGCACCACCTTTTAACATCGAATTGCCGTCCTTAGGTTAAAGTGAAGTGAAGTGAAAGTATTGTGGTTTGAGGGTCGACGGGATGCGCCGCTAATGGATTCGCTGGCGCGGCTGATGGGCACCAGCGTGCCCGGCGTGCTGGGCACGACTGGCGACACGCGGCCGCGCGGCGCGCTCGTGCACGCCAGCCTGGCCGCGGCGGCAGGAGTCGGGCGCAAGTCCCGCCACCTTACGGGCACATTCTGCTTGACCGGCGATACTATGGAGGGCATCATACAGTGCCTCGTCTTCTTGAAAGCATTCTCGGTAAGTCAACTGGTATTTTGTATGTAGATACAGCGTGGGATGTAACCAGTGTGGTGATATTGCCGCAATATGAGTAGCAAAATGTCTTTGTTATTTTACCCACACAAATTGAAGATCCTTTTTGTTTGCGAATTGCTTGGTTTTGGGCGGTCGTGAAGTGCTCATTAACGAATACAACTTTTGTGGGTTCCTTTTATTTCTTCTTGAGTTCCTTGCGTTTTTCTTATTGCTGCGCCACTATACCAGAGTTTGAGTGATCTCCGAACCAGCTTTATAATAACCGTTTTCGTGTATCCTGGCATAGGCAAGCGTTGAGCGACAACACAGGCAAATTCGATTTTTAATAGATTTAGTTGAACTTAACCCAATGAAGAGAGCTTGATTTCAACGTGGGTAATGTTTTAGTTCTGCTCCACTTTTATAACAGCAGCAACAGCTCCCCGAAATGTCTCGCTCCCGCCCATCCTTTTGCTTTTTTCTGTGTCTCACTAAGAATATATTTATTGGTAATAAATCTTATGCATATATATCCTTAGTTGTTTTTTTATGTGTTCAATATACATTTTCCACTAATATCTATGGCTTTGATTCATATTAAATACATTACAATATACAATGAAACTTATATTTAACGACTTACCTAAAAGTCGCCCTTCACGGTCTGCTTATCACGACGATGTCTAGCCGTAAGGGTCTTCGAGACTTTAGTGACTAAAGTCTAAAGTTTAGTCTATCGAGATGGTCTTCCTTGACAGGCATTGGGCTACTTTGCAGTTGTCATACTTGCTGAATGGTGTTGCATACTGTCGTCGTATGTCAGAAGGAGGAATTGAAATGTAAGACAGTACGGGAGCTCATTGTTTCATTTAGAGTAGCAACTTCAGACGCATGAGAGTTTTGATCCCACAATGAACCGTTATATTCCACCATGCTATGAAGCAATGCCATTGCTGATGTTTTAAGGATACTGATCTACAGGGGCTTGATTTTCAGATAGAAAAAATGTTGTATACGAGTTGTTTCAAAATAGAATGTCAACTAAAAAGTGATAGAGTGACGCCATTGCGTATACAACATTTTCTCTATCGTTTCAAAAATCACCCCGTGCCACAGCTTTTTCCTGCCAATTGATAGATGATTTTCCTCGTTTTTATTTTGGTAGAGGTTGCCTCTAAGTGAGCTTTGGAAGTTAGGCAGCGGTCAAGCTTTACACCTAAGCACATCCGTGTCCTAAGTATCCAGTATATAAATAATTGCGGATAGGTTTATTCCACATCCTCGATTTAATTTTCTGTTCGCTTTATCATTGTTGAGGGGGAAAGCGATCGTCGCAATTTGGATTAATTTTGAGGTACCAGCTTGAAAATATCTCTTATAGTCTCCGACATAAATTCATTAATAATAACGTATGTGTAATGATTGTTATTTTTGATATATAAATAATAAATAAATATTTTGAAATATAAAATGTGATATATCAAAATGAAAAATAAGTATAGGAGACAAAAATTGTACATTTTTATAGAAATATATTCGTAACATAGAAGATTGGCTGGAAG
>JAOPUG010000105.1:10488474-10501552 GCA_027564375.1 Micropterix facetella
CAATGAAATGGGAGGTATTGGAAAAATCAGATAATGAAGAAATACACATGAAACGCATAAAAAATGCCAAAAACGCCCCGAAAATCAAGTTCTGCACGCATAATGGCACAACCGTGCAGCGAAAAGCGATTTTTGTTACACCTCTTCGGGGAGGCTGCCGGATGGGGGTTGTACCGTGAGTCAGTCCGACCAATGATAACAGAGCTGGTGATCAGGCCCGAGCTGGATGGACTCATTAGGCCCCAAAGGAGTTAATGCTCAAAGGACAAAAGACAGTTCTCGATTAAAGGACAGTTAACGCTGAATGGTAAAAAACAAATCGTTTGCTAGAAGTGATCGACGAAATCAACAAAATCAACCGAAAACGTCGTATCATTCCCCATTATGCCAATACCAACTCTCACACAGCACGTCAAACAATTGATTATTTGTAAGAGAAAAACATATAATTAATGTCGCATTACTCGTATTCACCTGATTTATCGCTTATCGCCTTCTTTGTGTTCCTGAATATCAAACAAAAAAATGTGTAGTCAGGGATTTTCATCGCCTCAAGAAGCTGTTGAAACCTTCAGAAACCATGTTTTTGAGATGCGAAATTAAGAGCGGAAAAAAATGTTTCGAGAATTGGTTTGAACACATAAAAAAGTGTATAAATCATAAAAGCGAATATTTTGAAAAGCAATAAAACGGTTTATTCAAAATATCATTTTCTTCTAGTTTTTGAAGAATTTAAAAGGCAACTCTTGTTATATTATAAGTCACACATAAGTTATACTAGAAAGATCTGAAACCATCTCGTATACTACGTGGTACCTAATGCTCACTGGCGTCTTCGGTTGCAAGGAGAACAGAATAGTGGCGACTGACGAAATAGTTCCTAGATTCCATGATAGATGGCTCTTGGTACACTTACTTATAGTCAACATTCATTACATGTTCTGGCTTTCTTCAAATTGATACTGAATTGATACGACTGTTCTCTATGGCGAAGCAGGATGCGAATTCAATTTGCACATATCATATACTTATATTTTATTCTGCTTCTCCTTGCATCTCTATCGGTAAATGTCTTAGATTTAATATACTAATATATTTCAGTTAAAGCATTTCTGGCCATGCTTTATGAAATATATTTCATAAGACGAGTTGAATCCTGATCTATTCCTTATATAGTTATTGTTCATTAGTAGTTACTTATTATATAGTTACTAGTTGGTTGTTAGCGCGCCTGAGGCACCTATTGTTAAATATACAAATTTTGAAGGTTACAGGGGCCGTTCAGTTCGACCTTGAAAAAAAATATGTGTTGAAATATATTCCATATATTTACGGTAATAACCAATTTCTTCCTGCTCATGGTATTTCTTTCTTGGCCCATAATAGCTACGTAGAGTCTGGGCTATAATGGGCGCTGTGTTGTGGTCGGGCCAGCTCGCGGAACAACTCCTATTCAGGAGCCTCCCCGAAGAGGGACCAACCCGGCGAACCCGCTTTACGGCAGACCTGAGGACGGGAACTCAGGCATGAGCTGGACAGCTGGCGCATGGGGCGGGCAACCGGCCGTGTTATCACTGACTGATTCTGAATGAGTTTAGAAGTGTACGCTTCTTAAGACAGCGGGGGTAAGTAGGTACCTTTAATGCTTATCCTTAGATATGATAGTGTGGGCCACCCGATCTCGGGTGAGAGTTGCCGAGCAAAGTCCGCCCCGTATCCGCTACATTCCAGTTACGAATACCACTTTAGAGGTAGAGGACCGCTCAAATAACCTCGATCCTGTGACCAGACGGGGGATCGGAGTAATCTGATCTGCATCTGGTAGTATGGGCGCGAAGAAGCCCACTGGGTTTGAAAATTCCCAGTGCCCCGCGGTTTGGTGTTGGATTCATACGGGCCTCGATGGAGCTTGGTACGTAGATTTGTATACGTCCAAAGTCTCTGCGTTTCGCCTCGGGGTGATAAAACGATGATTTTCGTTAAAACGCTCCGGGGTGGACGGGTTCGTATCAGTTGACACACCTAAATGGTCCTTATTAGAGGAGGCTCCTGGATAGGAGCTGCTCCGCAAGCTGGGTCGACTAAAAGACATAACGGCCATCATAGCCCAAACTCCACGGAACCATTATGATCCGCCTCGGACCGCCTTGGACAGTCCATCCAATGCTGTCGACCACCGCGAAAAACGATTAGATTTTGGAAATAGTATATAAATGGAGAACCAAACGTTACACAGTGTGGCCGCATCCCCGGCGGGTCAAGAGTATGCGGAGCGTGGCGGCGCGCGGTGACTTGGCTTACTGCTGCTGCGATGACAGTGAGTGATGAACGGTTGCCGGATTTTCCGGTTGCTGGCGCGGACCAGACAGCCGCACAGTCCGACGAGCTGGAGCCGACATCTTCCGGCTAAGACGTGTCGGCCTTTACGGGCTGCTACTGCTATCTTAACTCTGCTACGTTGTACCTTACACCGACGTCAATATGTTGGTAATTTCTATCTCAAAACTAGCTTTCATTTTGAATTTGAATCATTTTTGTTGTGTCAAATATGTCGCTCTGTGTACTTCTGGTATAATGAGCTCATGCGTGGACGTATTCATCTCCAAGACGATTCACGCGAAAACTGGCCGGCGACAGCGGTAACAGACATTAACATTGATGCTGTACGATAACTAATTCAAACGGATAAAAAAATACATGTCAGCAAATTCTTACAACATTGACAATTGGCATGAGCCAAGTGCAAAATATTTTACAAGTACACCTGAAAGTTCGGAAGCTTTGTTTAAGATGGATGCCACAAGAGTTTAAGGAAGTTAGGAAATGACAGCATGTAGAGTAGTGAGATAAAATATAAAAAATACGACGGAAAATATAAAAAATAAAAAAAAATACGATTAGCAGTATATTATATCGCAACAGGAGAAGGAAGGAAGAAGAGTCGATCAGCGAAATGGGCCTTTTCTTTGCAGAATTTGCCGTCGAAAGTTGGAATGAAAAAGTGCATAAATTGAAAGGGAGATTATTTTAATACTTTGAAAAACAGTAAATGCAATATAAATAGTATAAATGTTTAACTTCATCAGAATCCAGAGCTTAAGTATACACGCTTACTATATTAATCTGAAGTTTAATACAAATACAACTCATAAAATTTGAGTTGTATAAATGTAACACAATTTTCGAACACTAATTAACTGTTAACAGAGGTACGACATGCTCGCTTGAAAACATTGCGGTAGTTAGTGATTGTATAAACCAACGTCTGTCCACCTCCATTCACCATCGTTCTCAACAATTAAACATTTCACTAAACATTGTGTACGAATTTTCACTGTAGGCTCGCATATTCATGCTTAAAAGATTCAATTAATACAACATCTGAAGCCAGCCTTCATGGGCAACGTGAAATATTCACCAAATTATGAAATCGACGACTATCGCGGTTGTTTGACATTGTAAATAAGATTAAACGAATTTACCACTTGAAGTTTTTAGCACCCTACGATTCGGCAATGTTGCAACCGCCATCATCCAGGGTAAACTAAAGTGCTGTAAATCGTCATCCGTTTCTCTGCGGGTAGGCAGCAAACTGCTGCTATTACTACGTAGATTATAACGGTTGTCAGGCGGCGGGTTCGGTGCGCGCGAATTTTGAAAATCCACCGTCCACACAACACTCCCTGTATCTTATGTTACGTCGTCCTTATGCTCGGCGATGAGCATTGAGAACATTTTAAGAAGAGGTTTCCACGTAGTGGAGTTCGAAACCATCGTCTCTATTGAAGTTTGGGGTTCTTCTGGGATTTTGAAACTGCACCCAGTGGTTAGTTTCACTATCCAATTGCAGTTGCTGTGATGTGTTTTATCAGTCGACTGAACTGGAATACAAAGTATATGTTCTTGTATATTTATTAAGAAAAAGTCTAAAATCAAAAGCAAATTGTTTAGTTGTGTACTAATACTTAATAATAATATGCCTTTTAATTTAAATAGCAAGCGTGCGATGCGTGCATGGGTTAAACTTTGTAATTCACGATGTTTAAATTTATCGATGTAGCAAAATATAGCTTCACTTCGTTTACCCCTATAAGCTTATAAATATAGCTAATGTAGGGTCTAAATATAATATCTCTGGTGTAGGGTCGGACGTTGTATTACGTATTTCACCAATTATTGGGTTTATGGCTTAAGGTTATGCTTATAATTGAATAAAATTCTGAATAATAAAACAGATTTAATTTATAGATTGAGGTGTTTATAATTACTACGAGCTGTCGACTGGACCGGAAGCCGGAACAGCTAATTGTATATTAATGTGGGGCGGGGCAGTGTTGTGTTTGAAATTATTAATTCTCACAATTTGAAACGCAATTTAAGACAACACATCTCGTTTCGTTTTATTAACAGGATGTTCTACATAATCATTTCAGAAGTGCTTGCGTATAATCTAATATTCTGTTTATGAGAAATTTTGCTTCTCTAAAAACATGGTTTTTTCAGCTAATTTTCTCGGTAGTTCTTTATGAAATCTGGGATAAATTACTAATGAACTTATTTGTTTTTTATTACAAAAATGTGTACAATGCGTAAATACGCGTGTTTAGGCGTGAAAATCGATTCTGGCAGGGTTGGATTAAAGATTTGTTTTACGGGGGAACTCGCCACCTCGAGGCTTTTCAACGATCTTTATCGTTATATCGCCCCGCGAGGAACGCAGATTTTTTTTTACAAACTATACACTTATCTAACACCACAGCGGCCCTTTTAGAGACCAACGCCTTATTAGCGAGTCGCTGGTCAACCAAAGCTATACCCAGCGAGCTCGCCTCACTTCCTAACTACCAAATTCAGACAGATTTCTCCATCCACCCGTTTGATTCCGGGTTTAAAGTCGCTTATGCGACCTTTACCTATCGTATTATACGCGGCATTCCGTAACTCGGAAATCATTATCGCGGATCTGAGGCGTCCTTTACTCGGCTTCTTACCTGAGATCGGGTAGCTAACAGATCGTTTTTAAGGATAGGCGACGACAGGTCGACACCTACCCCCGTGTCTTAGGTCGAATTACGCTTCCAAGCCCCTCCGAGTCTCAGTCAATTAACACGGCTGGTATACCGACGAGTGCATCATCCGTCCAGTTCCGCCGGAGGTTCGTCCCCAGATCTGCCGTATGAGTGTCGCTATGCTTCGGGCGAACCCGCCCCTCGGAGAGTTATAACGAAAGTATTCATCTTGTCGCTCCGAAACGATCGCACGCACTTGGACGAAGGCAATCTACGTACCAAGTTCCTCCACAGCTCGCGAGAATCCAACTCCTTACCGCGAGGCACTGGGAATTTTCGAGCTCAGTGGGGCATCCCCGCGCCCTTACTCCCAGATGCGATCAGATTTCTTAGAACCCCTGTCTGGTTGCAGGTTCGAAGTCGCTTGCACGATCCTCTACCTCAGGCAGCGGCAATTACTAATTGGAATTATCGCGGATCCGTGGCGTCCTTTGCTCGGGTTGCTACCCGAGATCGGGTGGCCAGCGAATCGTTTCTAAGGATAGATAGCCTGAGGTACCTACCTACTCCCGCTTCCTTAGGTCACATTGCGCTTCCAAACTCCTCCAGGTATTAGTCAGTGACAGCAAGGCCGGTTTGCCCGCCCCGTGCGTCAGCTGTCCAGATCAGCCCGAGTTTCCGTCCCCAGATCCACCGCACAGCGGCTTCACCGGATTGGTCCCTCTTCGAGGGGCGCCTGGATAGGGGCTGCTCCGCGAGCTGGGCCGATCAGACTACACGGATCCATCCGATCGATTGATTCAGGCAGTGCGATCCTGTATGCTGGTTACCATTGCTTATATTTCAAATCTAAATCTTCTTTCCTGCTCATAATATTTCGTTTTCAGAGGCCGCGATATCTCCCGCGTCGCTGAGCGGGTCTGCATTACAAAGGAATCACTTTATGGGTCATGAGAGTAAATTTGTTTTGAATGAATTTTTAATGTTTTTGTATGAATTGTGTGTTTATTTATGCCGACAAAGTTGGATACTTTTGAGCACAAAGTATCTGAAAAGAAAATTCAGCATCTAACATGTAGCCTGCGTATGTTTGAGTTTTGATATTGTTCATGCCACAGCACCATTTAATTAGTCATCATTTTTGCTGGATGAAATATGCACGTTTTAATTGTGAAAGTTTCCGCGGTCCCTAATAATGCATGAGTGGCGCGTTGAGCTGCTCCATTTAGCCCGAGCGCTGGCCCAGAGGGCGGCCCCCGTAAATTGCACTTTGAATATTTCACGAGGAAAAGCGACGCCACCGCCGCGAAACACACGGCGCCAAATGACGCCGATGAATCTTTTGCGATTTTTCCTGTGGCAAAATGCTCCCTCAATTGAAGTGACGGCTATTATACGATGCCATTTTTTCACACTTGCAACTTTGCACTTGAATAATTTTGCTCGAAGTGGGAATCTTATCGTGATATATAGTGACGGTGATCACTGACTCACTGATTGAATCTGTAACGCTGTGGCGTAATGCTCGAAATCCGCGTTCTCTTTCGCGCTATATAACGCGCTCCCTTGCTGTTCGTAAAGCTGTCTATAATTATGGTTTCGGAGAATGTCGGTTGTCGATGTCGCGCTCTCTCTCTTTCTCTCTCTTTCACATAAGCCGAATTGGCGGATGACGCCCGACCATACTTCGGCCGATAGCGGATAAGATCGCTGGAGCGACAAAGTATATGCCAAGAAATAAAAAAAATATATGATTTTTTTTCAAGGTTATAAGCGGCCCCTGTAACTTTCGAAATACGATCTGTTTGACAACGGGCGCCTCATGTGTGCTACAACCATCTAGTATTCAAATTAGTCTTATAATCAATAATATTTCCATTTGTCCGATCATGGAAATGTTGAAAATTCCTCTTGTTTTCAAATATGATGTCCTGTGCCGGTGATATACATTACAGGCTCTTGTGGTTTGGCAGAATAGTTGACGCAAACGTGTACTGTCAAGGACTAAAAGCAATTATGGAGAAGCACATGGTCAAGAAACAGAGCTTAGTCAATTGCTATTCGCCACTGGTTTGCACAACAACGCAAGACCACATATTCACACAGAAGATAGTCGCAAAGTTGCAGAAGTTACGACTGGAGGCCATTCGTCATCTAACGCACTCGCAAGACCTTGCTTCCACGGATTTTTTTTTAATTTTGGGTATCTTTTGACAGGGAAAAAAATCTGCAAAAAATTAGGTTTGAAAGTTCTTATATAGAATGGCAATTCCGTGATGCAACATTTAGAATAAAAATTGGCAGTGCTTGAAAAAGGAGATGGCACTTCAAGAATTGTCCAGTCGATTTCCCAACACAATTAGTGCGAGAAATGTTGTATTATATTTCGAAAAGGATGGAACGCTTTTCGGTGAGAAGATATCCCTAGCAACTCCCAAGAGGCCACCCATATCGGTAAAACGAGACAGCATCCTATTATTTATTTCTGTTGACATAATTTCTACTTCAAAACATGCTATCTATATTGGCAGATCACCTTTCATATTATTATATTCGATTTGTGTGTATTATACTATTCACACGGATCAAGTTATAATAGTTGACATGGCGTGGGGACTGGTAAATTGGGTTTATACAATACGGGGGGAGCGGTGCAGAAACGAGAGACAAACTTAATCAGTGAATAGAAAAATATACGTATGTACTTTCTCGATAATTCTGGGGTTACACTAACGGCAAACGCCGTTAAATATCGCATTAATGGACATAAACAAGGTTGCAGCCACTACTTAACGCGATATTTTTTTAACGACATTCCCAATGCCGTTAGGCGTTAGGCGATAGTTTGGATGTCAGTATTGTCATTGTGTACCGTGAGCGCCGACTGCATCACACATGTTTGTATCCCGCCTGGAGCAACTGTTGATCGACGATAACTGCGGCTACTTCTATGGAATGGAATGGATTCTATGGCTATGGAATGGATAAATGAAGAGTGATTGAGTTTTTGGAACTATTTCAAACTGAGCCATGTTTTTAATCCGCGTTTTAAAATTTATAAAAATCGTGGTTTTCAAAATGATGCTTGGCATCAAATAAAAGAAGTTTTCGAATAAAAGAAATTCCTTGTGTTGGTTTTTACTTGGGCCAGTAATGATATAACATATTAATATAATAAAAATTGACACTCATAAAATACAGTGTGGCAACTTCTGCGTTCATCTTGATTTGTGGAACATTTGTCGTCATTTTTATGGCGATAATGGGCATTGACATTGACCGTTAAAGTGCGGCCACTCAGTTTATCATGTCAATTTGAGAAAAAACTAACGCCGGTTTTTATAGCGATAATAACCATTGACGTTGACCGTTAATGTGGCCCCAGCATAACAAATGAAGCACTGGAAGCGTGCTTCGTTACATGGAGATGTACATGTATGTTTTATTTCACGCCTGCTGAAACCGCCAGTCGCTGGAGGAAGTCGTGGGTGACCATCGAATTGTCGAGTATGGAAAGACTTATTAGAAATTCTATCACATTTTATTAAAATGGGATAGAATTTCTTTCAGTGTAAACTATTTACCAGGTCCAATGGATTGACGATTCAGTATTTCGGGACTGGCGATAGCGCTAGACAGATACAAAGTGAACGGCTGTTCTTCCCTCCTTTCTGCAACTTTTATGAAAAAAGAAAAATAAGTGCGTAATCCCTCATTTATTCAATCAAATTCTTCTAAACTTAAAGAAATAATAAAATAAACAAAAAAAGACCAGAAATACTTTTAAAATACGTGAAAGTGAAATATACTCGTAAAAGATACGAAGTGTACATAATATATTAGTATTAGTACGTCTTTTTTTGTCAACATTATCAAGAAAGTGACTTTTTTCGCCGACTAATCTTAACCAATGTAACTGCATTTTATATATAATGTTATGGTTAATACGTGGGCCACACTGAAAGTTTCTGGAACTGGATACTTGCGTTAAAGATATAAAAAAAGTAATTCCTAATTTTGAAAATCGAACTCGTATTTCTTACGTCTGTCGTTTGTTTTTTTTTCTTTTTGGCGCCATCTTGAAAATTGCGTATTTTACCTGATGGATTTAAGTCGAGAAAATTTTCGATGTATAATTTTTTACGATTTTCGCTGTGGTTTAAGTCAACAAGAAAGTTGCCAAAGACCTCAATTAGTGTTTGGTGTGAAGTCCCATTTCGTGGCTCTGTGTGCATCTGGTACAATGAATTCAAACGTGGACTTATTCATCTCCATGACGATTCATGCGACGGTCGGCCGGCGATAGCACCAACAGAAATTAAATTTGTCCTGTTACGACAATTAACTCAATCACCTAAAAAATTACATGTACATAAGCAAATTCGTACAACATTGAACATTGGCATGAGCCAAGTGCAAAATATTTTGCACGTACACCTGAAAGATCGGAAGCTTTATTCGAGATGGATGCCGCATGAGTTAACGTAAGTTAAAAAATAGGTTTTTTTAACTTACGTGTGAAGTGGTGTGATGAAATGGAAAAAAAATACGACGGAGGCCAGTTTACAGAGGTCAGGACGTGGTAGAACCGCTTTAAAGATGGTTGCGCATCAGCGGACAGCGAAGCATGTCTCAGTAGACCCTCAATAAGCCGAAATGACGATATTATTCGCCAAGTGTGGGCTGTAGTCATGCAAAATCACGCATTCCAATGGTTCATTAGGCTTCCCACTTTCTAGGTATGGGTCCGTGTGATGTTTGGCTAATCCTTCAAGTTGAAAATGCCGCTGAAAGGGATCGATTCGAATTAAGAAAAGTTAATGGGTAATTCGACGGTTCACACCATTCAAAAAGTGGTGTCAACTCCATCGGTTTAAAGCGGACTGTATAATTTTCCTCATTAATAAATCCTTTATTTTCATATTAAGTATCCATTAACTTTAATTTGAGGCATAATATGTTAAAATTTTCTGGACCTGAGAGCAGTGTGTGCTACAAAGGAAACGACTTAGTGTAAAATAAAGTGTAGAATGTTTTTTTTTGCCGACCATAGTTTGGATGAACAGGGTGGCTGAATCGATTTCAAATGCGCTTTTCCATACTCTGTATCTCATATCGTTTACGGATCCAGGACTGAAGCTGAGTGAAGAAGGGCGGCTGTGATGCTCTTTTTTCTATAGACGTCTCTATCCACGCAATTTTGTGTCTATCGAAAATGTACGGCGCGGTTAGACGTTGACATTAATAAAGCAGGCGCGTTCAATCTCCTGCGACCACAGACTCGCGAAGGGGAAAAATTACCTTCTAAGCAGATGAAGAAACCTACTTAAGAAAAAACGTAGACTGGCCCTTCCTAACAGTAGTAGATAAAGCGTTAGCATTCGAGGGTCACCCCAAAGAAAACTACATAGATTGTTATGTTGATAGAAATGTTATGTACGCACGTAGACACTTAGCAGACTTCTCTGTGAATAGTGATTTTCCTCTATATGTTACAAGGATACATTCATCTTCACATAGATTGATTGCGACTTAGCAACGTGCGAAGTAGTTTTATTCACCAACATTTGTTATATTTTATTTATTTAAATTCTTGCAGGAATTACATTGCGACACATTTTTGTGCATATATTTAAAGTTTAGAAACACAATAATCGACCAATAATGACTATACTTGATTGATCGATAGTGAGAGACAACAAGGCAAACATAAAAACGTGTCAAATTGGCCTGTGCTACCCAACTAAGCATTGGCTTGTTCTACGGCAAGCTAGCTACAAGATATCTTGTTCTACGACATTATGATAGTTGACATTCTTATTCTCATCTAATTTATTTTACAATTATTATTGTTTTTAAATACGAAGGCTGCTGGATTTGTTAATAATATATGTTTATCTTGATAATTATAAATTCTTTGTATTTCTATTTTAAATCATTATTCTTCCTGACTGTAAAATTATATTGGTACATTTTAATTATTTGTATGTAGATACTATTGAATATAATATAACAGCCATGATAATTATAATGATAGTTACATTGTTATCTTTTAATTTGGTGACTCACTCAAGTGTACGCTACTAGTAGTTCATTGTATTGGTTGTTGTTATTATTTTATTTGGTACTGGCTTGTTCTACTTACATAGCCCAAATAAGCCCAAATATTGTCATAAAAACCCAAAAGGGTAATTAACAAAAACCGTTTCCGTTACCCTTCGAACAAATTGTTCCAGGAGTTCGAAGTATTAGACATTTGCCGATTATATGGGAAAGTAATCCTGTTGTACTACAGTATCAAATCCCATGATCGCTGATATTCCTTAGACATTGTTCGAGCACTGCGATGGGTACTGAAGACATGTACAACTTTTCAAAAATATATTTCTGGTTCATTCTCTACTGTTTAAAACAATATGTAGTGAATTAAAAAATGACAAGGCTAAAACAGTTAATAACTTTTGTTGAATAAATCCGGCCGAAAGAAATATAATATCGTAGCAACTTGAGATGTCACCTGCTACGAGCGAACTCGTCCACCCCGGAGCGTTTTAACGATATGTTCATTCTATCACCCCGAGGCGAAACGCAGAGACTTTAAGTCGATGCGCCGATCGACGATGACAATAAGATCTACATATCGAGCTCCACCTAGGCCCGTCCGAATCCAACTCCAAACCGCAAGGCACTGGGAATTTTGAAACCCAGCGGGCCTCCTCGCGCCCGTACTCCCGAAGAGGGACCAACCCGGTGAACCCGCTGTGCGGTGGATCTGGGGATGGAAACTTGGGCTGATCTGGACAGCTGGCACACCGGGCGGGCAAACCGGCCATGCTGTCACTGACTAATATCTGGATGAGTTTAGAAGTACATGCTTCTTAAGAAAGCCGCTCGCTGAGGTAAAGGACCGCCCAAGCGACCTGGAACCTGCAACCAGACGGGTGGTCGGAGAAATCCAAATAAATCTGGGAGTTAAGGGGTGAGGCTGCCCGCAGGGTGGCAATTACCTGTGCCTTGCCGTAAGGCGTTGGACTCTAACGGGCAGTGGTGGAGCTTGGTACGTATATTTGTCTACGTCCCCAACTCTCTGCGCTTCGCCTCGGGTTGATTTCGTTGAAACGCTCCGGGGTTTCGCCCGTAACAGGTGACAAAAAATAATCTGATCGGTTCAACTAGTAGGGCAGCGCCTATCCGGGAGCACCCTCGAAGAGGAACCTAGCTGATGGACCCGCTACGCAGAAGATCTGAGGACGTAAACTCGGGCGGAACTGGACAGCTGACGCATGGGACGTGAAAACCGGCCATGTTGTCAATGGCTGAGACCTGGAGGGGTCTGGGAACGTATATTCTCTAAGGCGCGGGGGTAAGTGTCGACTTGTCGTCGCCTATCCTTAGAAATGACCCCGTGGCCATCCGTTCTCGGGTGAATATTTCCGAGTAAAGGAGGCCACGAGTCCGCGATATTTCCGAGTGACGGAATGCCGCGTTATCACATGGCAGGTTGCTAAAGCCTGGAACTAAACTGGTGGATGGGGAATAGCCGCAATTTGGGAGCGAGGGCACGAGTATACCCCGTCCCACTGGGTTTAAAAATTCCCAGTGCCTCGTGGTAAGGGGTTGGCCTCTCGCGGGCTGAGGAACAGCTTGGTATGTAGATTTGTCTTCGTCCACCAGGTCTCTGTGTTTCACTCAGGGGTGATATACTTATAAAGTTCGTTGAAACACGCCGGGGTGGCCGGGTTTATCCGTAGCAGTTGACAACCTCAATTGTCCCCCGGCTATTTAGTTGAGCAAGGCCGGTAAATCGACCAATACATCAATCATCCAGGGTCGCCTGAGGTGTTCCCCCAGATCCGCCTCACAGCGGGTTCACCGGATTAGTTCCTCTTCGCGGAGGCTGCAGGATAGGTGTTGAGCTATGAGTCGGGACTACCGTGGTGACAAAGTTAGCCATTAGGACCCGAGCTACACAGCTCCATTAGTAGGGTTACTATAACTTCTAGGAACCAATACGGGACGTTTTCTCTTCCGATGCCCAAAACCCATAACACATTCAACGCCGACACGCG
>JAOPUG010000105.1:10523961-10533995 GCA_027564375.1 Micropterix facetella
TACTCGAGTTATCGTGCATACTAACATTTTTCGCGCACGATTTCAAGACTTGGCCACTATGGTGGCCGAAGTAATTGAAAAAAAAAACAACTAGAATACATTGCATACACATGCTTATCGTCAATAGGCAATAGTAGTATATATTTTTTCGACCTATGTCTGACTTATTTTGTATTGTATATGGCAGGTCGTTAAGATAAACAAGAAATAAAAATGGGCTCAATATCGATCCCTTCGGAACACTGATTTTTATTATCATACGTCCTGTCCTCTCTTGTGTTTCAAGTTACTGTAGAAGTTTCGACCTATGCTCTGGAAAGTGACGAAGAAGGCAGAGCACTGCAGGAAGTGAAACAATCGAAAGTCTACATTCTTTTTTTATCGATTTCGAGGGTCGAACACTCGATTGAGGCCAACAGCCCACCGCTTAATTTTTATTGTCTATGAAAACACCCTATTTCAAGAGGGACACCAATATCTCCGGGGCTCCAATTTGCATAGTAGTAAATCATACAGTTTAAACCATACGATGCGGCGCAGCGTACGATATTAAGAGTTCACAACACTATGATTAATCGGGCAAAGGGAGAAGCAGTATGTATGGCGGCGGTCGCATGTGAGCGAGATGCAAGACCCCGGCAGTAATTCAGGGATGTCAACGGCAGGAAGATAGATAGGGCAATCGTCCGTTGCGGACAGATGGCCGCAAATGCAGCACATAATACAAAGTCGCCACTCTCTTACGATTTTTGCCGCAGGAAAATACACTTGTCGCACAACCGGAGTTACAGTGATAATATAATTAGTAAGAACACTTATGCTATCAATCTATTTATGGCCTTAGTAGCCAAAGGTTTTTACCGTAATATGCCTTAATATGCGTGTATGGACCATGCCTTTATAGTAAGACTGAGCGGTGGCTGCAAATAATTTGAATTGCTTGTGCTAGGTTATGCTCCAGTATTCCTCTTTTACATTACGAGCCTCCATTCCTCTGCAGTGTATCCACGCTACCCATGAGTCAGCGACGGCAGCATCACCTCGCAACCTACGTGCCAAAAGTAGTCCGGTCTGAGCAACTGCAAACCTCTACTTAAACCTCCACACTCACTCCACTCGAGCACGTGAGCATATTGCCATTATCTCCAAGTTTAAATTAACAAATGGGCGGATGGGACAGGTGTATGGAATCGGCTATGGGGCTACATTGGCCTCTATTCCGTTTCTCGCAAGCCTGATCATAGTTAGTTCTACAATATAAGAAATTAATAACCTTTCTTATTCTTTTGCTATTCCTTTACTTAAAATTTAAGAGCAGGTCTTAATTTCTAGACTTACCGGTTTTGCCTATGGTCGTTCCTAATCGGTTCCTAAATTTGACAGCTCCGTAGAGCCATCGCGTCCAATTGCTTTACCGTGATCGATCTGAAATTCCTTGTGTGTTTTTTATATTAGTGTAAATATGCAGCAAAGTGCATCTAAAAATCAAAAGGAATGGTTTGCGGATACTAATTACTAAATAATTTTGACTGTTTTGCAATGCTACCTGTGCTATAGTCATTTCTACGTCATTAAATTTTAGACCCCGACAAGCCCGATTAAGGCGCTCAGAAGAAAATAAATATTGATCAATGTTTTGTGGATAGAAACTAGTATGTAAAGAGAAAATCCACGAAATAAGTGTATTAAAATCTTAGAATTACATGTCTTCCAGTTTAGACTGTTAGATTTCGACTGTTCTTAAGTAAGTTTCGATCTACCTTTATTTTAGCCCCATATGCCATAACAGTGTAGAAACGGAATTTGAAAAATGTGCTTAACGTCTTTTTTTAAATCTGATAAGATTTGTATAAGAAAGTTCCACTTAGGGCCATGAAAAGAATACGGCAACGTAATTTGAATATTACGCTTCGTTTTAGCACATTTTTAGACCCTGAATTAGGCACTAAAAAGAAACGGAATACGAGCTATTACGGTCAACCTTTTAAAGATAATGTACTGAATAGGGACGACTTCAACAGATAGAGAGGTAACCGGTGCATGTCTATTCAGTGAGCTTTTCAAAACGCTCACCTGTGATTTGACGAATAGGTTTTCGAACATTCCACATTTATGGTTTCTTCTATTCTATGTATGTAATTTTCTTTTTTGATGTACACATGCTCCCCAATATTTTTTTATCTTCTTAAGGGTCGGAAACATGTAGACCCGAAAAACATCACTTCGCCGTCCCACTTTTGCTGCATTAATTATAGCGAAATATTTAAGTCTAATGTATATAGGTATTAGTAGATAAAAGTCTAAAGTGCACTTTGATTAAAATCTCATTTTGTAAAATAGTAATACTATAAGAATTATGTGGGGAAATTAAGTGAAAACTTTCCAAAAAGCTATATTTACTGGTCTCATTTTTTAACCGTTCAGACAAATTGTCGTAACACATTTAATCTCATATTTAATAAGATGAAGAACGTTTTGAATGAATTGTAACCCTTCCAGAGTGTATTTCATTATTTTATTTCTTCCGATTTTAATGGTTTGGCAGAATATTTCTCCGCGTATTTCTCATAAAATATAGAAGATTACTAAACAAAACTTTAATCCTACGAAGACTTAGATCTTTATTTAACTATTCTTATTATATCTGTAGTCGGAACTTTTTGAATTATAGCTTTTATTTTGATTATACAATATGTTATTTTGGTCCTGCAGACTATATCGGCCCCTTAATAGCAAAATAATAATAGGATTATTAATTCTTCAAGAACATTATAATAATTCTTCAATAATTAGTTCTACTCAAGGGTACTGAATTCATAAATTTACTGACTTGGAATTGACACAGGGATAAGTTTTTTTTAAAAATCATAATCATAAAAAAAAAATTAAAATCATAAAATCAATCTCAAAATCATAAAGCCATTTTGGCTTGTTTTTGTCAATATTTATCCGTGTATTTCTCATAAAATATAGAAGATTACTAAACAAAACTTTAATAATACGGAGCCTTAGATCTTTATCTAATTATTCTTATTATATTTATAGTGAGAACATTTGTATTATAGTGGGAATAATACCTTTGATTTTGATTATACAATGTGTTTTTTTAGTCCTTCAGACTAATATTGCCCCCTTAATAGCAAAATAATAATAAGATTATTAATTATTCAAGAACTTACAAGATAATTGGTTGTACTCAAGGGTACTGAATTCATTAACTTAAGTAGACTTAGAAATTGATACACGGATGACAAAAAAATTGAAATGGTAATCTAAAAATCATACAGCCATCATGGCTTGTTTTGTCAATGTTTCTCTGCGTATTTCTCTTAAAATATGGAATATTACTAAACAAAACTTTAATGATATAAAGCTTTAGATCTTTATCTAACTATTCGTATGACATTTATAGTCGGAACATTTTGAATTATACCTTTTGTTTTGATTATATAATGTGTTATTTTGGTGCTGCCGACTATCGCCCCCTTAATAGTATATAATAATAGGATTTTTAATTTTTTAATAACTTACAAGATTATTAGTTCTATGGAAGGGTACTAAATGGTAACAGTGTATGGTTGATTCGATTTATACTATACTTTACTGGCGTTTATGATTTCTATTGCTCAATAGTTCTCTTAAAGGTACCTATTTTTCAGAGAATACTAGTCAGTCGCTAGCCGATGGATTTGGTGTTAAAAGAAAAGAGTTTTTAAAACTGTGGCGAACATTATCAATCACCATATAAGTGGGATAGTAATTTTCAAAATAAATGGCAATAATATATTTCGGGGCACTTAAGCAATACATATTGACCAAACAATATTTAAAAAAAATAGTTAAATCACTGTTTGAAAAACAAACTTTTTACCTTTAGCATAGTTTTAGATTAAAACAGTCAGGAAACACGTAAAATAAGAGAACATTATTTTCCCTTGTAGCTTGTTTCACACGACACACTGTGCGAGGTGACGATTTATTACTTTACTACGGAGTGTTCGAGAAAATAAAGTGCCGATTTATCTCGAATAAAAATGCTAAAAAAATATTCAGCAAAATATTACTCTATAATATGGCACATAAAAGTCAATAAAAACATCGCAAACATGTTGCATGCCTCATGACGTAGGACGAGTCGAATAGGTTAAGCTGAACAACGTCTAGCGTCGACAAACTTATCGACAACGTCTCGAAGTTTATCAATAAATGACTACATTTCGTTACAGCCCCGCTAGAGTTTTTACAAATTAAACGCCAAATACACTCTTTCCCAAAATCTAATTAACGTCTTACATTCCCGCGCCGCTCTCGAAATAACAAACTGTATCGCGCGGCCTGTTTGAATATTTGATTAGGGCTGAAAATTCCAACGAGCCCTCAATAATATTCCACTGCGTCACAGATTAATCAGAGATTTGTTTGAATTCACGGCAGTTGCGACAAGACCGAGAGTTTGCTCGATCGATTCACTCCTCAGATTTAGTATGTCAAAAGGAGCCGAGAGCATTGTGTTTGCACTTAAATGTATGAGCTATTGCGGCACTTATTGGATAGTTCAAGATTCGACGCGATTGTGTCGCTACGCAACACTGAGATAATCTTGTTACGTAGCAAAGGTTAACTTTCTTTTTCCTGGTGTAAACGAAAAACACCCTATCTAACGGAATATACCTAACTTGATCGCTTAGTAATGCATTATATTTAGAATATTACATATTTTTGAATAACGTACATGTAATGTAATGTAATTTAATTAAATGTTTTGTAATCAAATAAAAAATGTGTTGATCAACTGTAATTTTTTATTTGATTTAAAGCAATTCACAAATAATACAATTTAAAAATAAAAAACAAATAAAAGTAATATTTAACAAAATTACTCAATCTACCGCAATAAATTAAATTTAATTACCATCTGATGTTTACTATCCGATGACGCCCAACTAAGCAAAGCTTGTGCTATGGCGGACATGCTATATATAAAGACTTATTTCAAAAGAAAAATAAATAAGTTAATAAGAAAAGTCAAGAGCAGTCAAGTTAAAAATAATCATAATCATCATAGTTATAGTTATAATCATAATCAAATAACAATTGAAATAAAATAGGTAAAAAATATACAATATCACAATTCAGTCACTCATAAATAATAATAGTATAAATAATAAATTTAAAAACTTTAAAAAATAAAGAGTTCGAAAAAGATCTCTTTAATAATAATAATAAATTAGGTATTGGTTAGTTTGTCAGTTTTATATACTAAAATATTTCTCTGTATAAGCGTATTACCATCAACGAGTAGTCGCTTCTTTAACTCCTTTTTAAAAACTTCCTGACTGGGTGTCTTTTTTATATACACAGGGAGGATGTTACAAATTTTTGGGCCAATGAACGAGAAATTTCTTTGTCCAAAAGTTTTTCTCATAAAAGGCACATTCATAAAGTCTACATCTGCTCTCCTGGTTGCTAATGATTTGACTTTGATGGTATAGTTTTCGTAAGTAGATGAATTAAATATTGTTTGCGTATAATAATCTAACGCTTCATACGTTGAATTCCTTAAATAACAAATTACTCAGATATATAAAAGGCTATCAAATGATTGTTTTTATACCACACTTTTGCGCAACATAAAGTGGTTGCAGAATGGTTTTAGCGCAATCACCCCATGCTATAATAATAGAAATAAATATAGAATGTTATGTTTCTATTTTTGATAACATCGAATCCCGAGAAACCCACACAAAATATGTGGAAAATAGAAATAGAGTTTCTAGAACAGGTTTCTAGAACTTTCTGTAACGGGGAATACGTTACTTAGCAATTTTCCAAGTGGCTAAGTATTTCCATTTTTCGTTTGTAAATGATTTGATAAACTATTATGTTTAGTTTATGTAATATTTTTATGTAAATATCTGCACATGGGATATGTTTTATTCTACTATTAATTTTTATCTGTGGCGTATAATATTAAAATTTAGGAAAATAAAAAACTAAACGAAACTAAACTACATCGTTCCTGAAGTATATATCGTATCTTGAAGTCTATATCTTATCCTGAACTCTTCAGATTTCTACTGGCGCTAATGCCTCGGATTAATTTGCCCGATCATTCCACAAAAACGACGCGATCAACTCTGTTAAAACTTTATTATTTTTAATACTCGCCGTCCGAGATTCGTTACGCAAGATTTCTATTGACGACCCGCGAAGTTGGTCGAAGACTTTTAGGCAACCGGCGACCACCGACCACCCTGGCTGGAATGGAAGGCACGCGCTCTTCCGCCCGCTCTTTCTTGGCCTACGTGACTCCCGCATGTCGGTTCCTTCTCTGCATGCTATCTTTCTACCCGGTGAATCATATAAATAACCGCAATAATGTCTTTTAGGATAGTCAACGTGAAAGATCCGAGATTGCGTCGCATTGAAATGTCTGTATAGTTCATTTGAAAAGCGTTCATGCCGATACTGTCAGTATAGTTGACACTAACACTTTTTAAATATAACTTATAGCTAATATTACTACTTTTAGTATTATATAAAACAATAATCTGCACACAAACAATATAAATATTATAACTTATTCACAGAAAATAACCCATTATACAGGATGTCAGTTGCAGTTTATTGCAGTTAAGTTGTCATGCGTAGAACCTTGTTTATATATTCGTTTACCGCTACGTTGTCCTCGGTTGAGGCTGAGCGTCCCGTTGACCTCGTGTCGGTGGATTTTAATCAAGATTTACAAACAAATTTACAAACAAATACAATTTAATTGTATACATTTGAGAATTTATTGTGATGTGAGGTAATTTAATTTAATTTACTTTTAAAACAATTCACAAGTTATAATATTACAATTTAAAAACATCGATAATAATTTTATGTAACTAAATTATTCAATCCACAGCAAGATAAATTTAATTACTATATGATGGTTACTGTCAAAGCTTGTGGTTAGGCGGACATTCTATAAATAACGAGCTAAATTTATTAGTGTGTGAATACGTTAAAGAGCTGTGATCATAATCAAATCATAAACTAATGCAATTCAAAAAGACAAATAAATAAGTTTAATCAATTATAAATGTTAAGAACAGTTATAAATTAAAATAAACATAATCGTCGCAGTTATAATAAGTCATAATGAAACGCGGAATGTACAGTTGGCTAAATAAACCTGTTTTGTGAAGTTTTAAATATTTTTATTTGAATATATCTTCTTATCACCTGCAACTATGCAATTAGGAGAGCACGTTTGTATGGGAGGAACATAAAAATATAAAAAGTTTGATTATTTGAGTAGATTCTAAAGCGATAAAATGAGTGCACGTGGACAGATGAAGCAGACATTCACCAGGCAGAGGGTTAAGACATTCGCTTAGGTGCCCCAGTAAGAGATTTTTTATAAAGTGACTCCCACCTATTAGGTGACAGACAAGAACATGATTAATTAAAAAAAAACTCTTACATTACACGGTTGGATTAGTTAATTTCCCGTATACATATTTTAAACAATCGAATTCTCCTGATATGCCAATGACTTAATAAGAAAACCGAGTAGATAAATGAGCACAATTACAGAAACCTTGCGGTTCCGGTTTAGGTACTATCTTTTATTAGGTGCCCCGGTAGGTTAACATTTTGTATGTCACAGTAAATCCCTCTTGATTGTTAGATTGCTGCCATAAATTACTGCAGTTTTGAAAAGCGATTTAAGAAGACCTGGTAAAGATGACTGCCAGTGTGAGCCACATTTTTTACAGTTTATAGAGTCAATACCATTCAGTGATGGCTTGATATTGTGGTAATTTAAATCTGATTTTAAATCTTCAAATCATTGCCGAGTTACACGCCGAGTCAGTTTTCGGTATTTTCTTTTCTTTATTATGAAAAGAAATAAAAATTAAAGTCTGTATTTATCCTGTGCAGTATTACTCGAAAGTGGTATTCTTTTATTAGACGAGAAAATATAGAAACAGGACCCCTATTTGTCATACAATTATTAGGAATTAGATTTTAAATATTTTAAACCATCTTGCCTGCTATTTTAAACCATCATCTTGCGTGCCTGTGCCTGCGTGCGGGCGAGACGCTCTATGTTACGCCACCGGACAGGAAGAGGCGGTATTGGTTTATTAAGGTTAACATACATACATATGTATCCGGATATTTGCTTTCGAAAAATAATGTAATCGAAATGTTTGTATCTTCACTTCTTTGGCATGCACGCAACTGCAACGCATAAACGCTGTTCTGATTATAAGCCAGAACAAAAACTGAACAAAAGCTCTAGATTAAAGGCGGGACGCATCTGGTTTCATAGCAACAACTCTCGTAATCTATGAATTGAGTGTCAGTGTTTGGACTTTGTGATTTCACTGGATCGCTAGCGAATTCGAGCCTCGAGCAGAAAAACAGCGGGCGAAATAGGATTTTTTGACCTAATTCGCGGTTGTAAAGGATTTGAAATTTAAATTAATATTGAGAAACGAAAAGTGTAAGCGCGCCTGCCGCCAAGGGGCATGATGGCTTTATAGGCACATTTCGGACGTCAGATCGGTGCAGGTGGATCTGTCGCGCTAACTACACCTCCAATCACGTTGAAGCCGACAGATCAGCACTTAGTTTTTGTTTTGTAGATTAAATGTGACACCAGGCGCACGGTGGATTAGTTTTATTGAAGAAATAATTTAAAGTTTTAGAATGTTCTATTTCGAAGAATAGAAATCAATTCGATACTCGGCAGGGGGGAAAAGCCAAGGGTATGTCAAACTTCGGCCCATATGATAATTTTGTCTTATTTTATCTAAAAAAAATTATCTTTCTAAAAAATATTCCAAAATTCATCTTAGCAGAGACGCAAACTGCTTCGCCGCGAGTCGTATCGTGAAGTTCTTCGCGTAGTTCGTCCTCTCAACCGATAGGTCATTTTGAAATATTAGGATGTCCAATATAGTTCAAACCCCCCCCCTGGGTGCCCCCCCCCTGGGTGGGCCGAAGTAATTATGGTATTATCAGTTGGAGTTGATGTAGTATAACGGCTTTAGATCGAGTTATAAAAGCATATAAATCAGTGTTTAGGATGATTGAACTTTAAGCCTTTTAAATACCCTTTTTAAAAAACTTTTTTGTTATTATAAGACTCTGTATGTACTTAGCTGTATTTAAAACGGACAATAACTATGTTCTTCGGAAGAAGAACTTTTCACACTATCTTACACAAAAAAAACAAACTGGCAAGAGCGTCTTCTGTAACGTTTTATATACAATACCACACATGGTGTTATCATTTTCCATATTTCAGGCTCCAAAAGCTTACAACACTTTTGCCAGAAAGCATAAAAAATGCGGTAAATTTAAAGATATTTAAATTTAACCTAAACTTTGGAATATATCCAACGAAAGGGAGCATGCAAGAATAATTCCGAAATATGTGATATTTTCGTTTGTTAGCTATATTATAAATATATTATTTACAAATAACGTAATGATACAATTCTTACACAATAATATTTTATTATGTTGTTATTTCATCTTTATTAAATGATTTTATAGCTCTGATGTTTGGATCAGTACTTTCTAGTGTCTTTCACCTGCTACGGGCGAACCCGTCCACCCCGGAGCGTTTCAGCGAATTTTATCGTTATATCACCCTGAGGCGAAACACAGAGACTTGATGGACATAGACAATCTACGTACTAAGCTCCACCACTGCCCGTCAGAGGCCAACAGCTTGCGGCGAGGCACAGGGAATTACCACCCTCCTAGATTTAGTCGGATTACTCCGACCACCAGTCTGGTTGCAAGTTCGAGCTCGCTTGTGCGGTCCTCTACCTCAAGCGAGCGGCATATCTTACTGGAATATCGCGGGTACGGGGTTCTTTGCTCGGCAACTATACCCGAGTTCGGGTGGCCCACGTATCGTTTCTAAGGGTAAGCAGCTTGATGTACCTACTTACTCCCGCTTTCTTAAGAAGCATACACTTCTAAACTCCTCCGGGTATTAGTCAGTGACAATATGGCCTGTTTAC
>JAOPUG010000105.1:10578055-10589355 GCA_027564375.1 Micropterix facetella
CATCTCGCCCCTCGCCGCCCCCCTTCCCCCCGACGCCATCACTTCCGCCACTGCCTAACGTCTACAGCGTTACGCGTTACGCGATCAGTCAGTGTGTCAGTAAGGAGCGTAACTATATAGTCTGATATTTATTATTATTAAGTAATACTACACTTTATTATTCTTTAAGCAATATTTTGTTTAATATTTTGTCTTTTTAGATGTCATTCGTAAAAGGAAAACCTAATTATTATTCATGGTCACCTTTTGTAAATTACTGTATTAACCTGGAGAAAGCGTTCAAGAGGGTACATATTTTTTTAAAACATTTAAATTCCATTTGTCTGTATTTTTACGACGCCAGTGTGCGTTTCGGCGCACTGTTCAAGAAAAAAATATTTTATCTTATAAATTATCGTATTTACGTATGTACTTGCATACCTACATTAAAATATCAAAATCAGTAAGCCTGCCTTGCCTTGGTCATATGACCACGGCCTAGTTAGGTTAACATAGAAATTAGAAAACTTGGCCATCATATTTAAAAAAAACTGAAAATATAATGAGAAATACAATGCATATAAATTAACCGTTTTCTTTTGAGTGCCTATATAATATAGATTTATTGGAATGTATTTTAAATTCTTCTTTCTGAACGGGAGCCCGGTTTGGTTAAGTTGCTATGTTTTAGGTCATGGATTGGCAAACTGTGACTCCTAAGCCGCATCTGGCTCTTTGTCCTAAATATTACGGCTCCAAGTTCAAGCTATTATTTTCTCTTGCTCCAAGTTCAAGCCAAGTCAAGGAGACATGTCGCTTAGCTTTGGCTGACAGTTTATTAGTCGGGCGAACCCGTCGCCTCGGGATGTTATAACGAAATTTATCGTCTTGTCACCCCGAGACGAACGCAAGAACTTGCGGACATAGTTATATTTTAAATCCATACTACGGGTGAATCCGCTAACCCGAGACGTTCCAACGAACTCTATCGTTATATCTCTCCGAGATCAACGCAGAATTTTTTGACAAAACAATCTACAATACATATCAAACTACGCCGCAGCTAGTCAGAGTCCAACCCTTAAAACCAGGCCTGAGCAGAGACACTCAAATGGCACCCTCGCTCCCTGACTCAAATTTAGACGGATTTCTCCATCCACCCGTTTGGTTCCGAATTCGAAGTTGCTTGCGCGGTCTCTACTTGATGAAATAACGCGGTATTCCTCAACTCCCGGACCCGAAGCGTCTTTTACTCGGCTCTACCTAAGAGTGAGTGGCCAACGCGTCGTTTCTAAAGACATGTGACATTAGGTCAACATCTACTCCTCATCTACTAGGTCACTTTTCGTTTCCAGCCCCCCCCCCCCTTCCCCCGGCTATTGGCCAGTTGAGCAAGGCCGGTAAACCGAACAATACATCAACCGTGCAGGGCCGCTCGAGGTATTTCCCCAGATCCGACCGCATAGCGGCTTCACCGGTTTGGTCCCTCTTCGGTGTGGCTGCCGGATTGGAGTTGATCCGTGATTTAAGCCGACCAAGGTAACAATACGGTCATAGGACCCGAGCTGCACGTCCCCATCAGGCCTGGGACTTGGGGACAATACGATCGACAAATCCAGCTCCGGCAAGTACTGAGCAAAGGCACCCAGCGGGCGACCCCGCACCCTGACTGCCAGATATCGGATGGATTTCTCTATCCTCCCGTCTGGTAACGGGTTCGTAGTCGCTTGCTCGGATTCTACCCAATGTGAACGGTAATTCGTGATCTGAGGCGCCCTTTGCCCGGCGATCTCACCCAGGATCAGGTGGCCAAGGGATCGTATCTAGGGGCAGACGACATTAGATTAACATCTACCCCTGCTGTCATAGAAGCTGCGTTTCTAGACCCCTTTGGGTATCTGCCGATTGAGCAGCATGGCCAGTAACGACCAGTGCGCCAACCGCCTAGTTTCGCCCGATGTATTCCCCAGATCAGCACTGCGGCTTCACTAGGTTAGTTTCTCTTTAAGAAGGCTACCGGATAGAAGCTGCCCCGTGAGTTGAGCCGACCAAGGTTGACACAAGCGACCATCTGGCCCAAGCTACGCTGAATCATTAGGAACCATTAGCTTTAGCTGACAGTGATAAATATGTGCGACTTGCAATCGCCGCATGAAGCAAGCGCAACTTACGCAGCTCTATGCGTCTTCGGTTTTATGACGATGTCCTTTGTCTTTAAAAAATGACCATTTGGGTCTATTCTCCTAAAAGTTTGCCGACCCCTGTTCTAGGTTCTGAGAATGAAGCTGTTCAGAAACGCCTGTTTTGTATGATGGTTGCTACAAGTTATAATTGTTTGCTCCGGCTGTTCATTGATTCCAGGTAGGGATATCGACTGTTGCCATCTGCCAGTTCCCTTGTTCGCTAGTTTCCGATGATGGTTGAGGAACGTCAATGAAGCATCCTGCATATCGCCAAGATGCTGTCCCTTAATTCAGTATATTTCTTATTCCTTTTACTTTAATATTAATATCCCGATATCATAGAGTGTGGAGACGGAATAGATATTTCTGTCTCTTTTTTTTATATTCAATATCCGTGCAGTTAATAGTATTACACTGTCCACAGAAAAAGTAGATGCTGTGTTAATATCTTACACTAATGAAATCATCCCTTCCGGATGGCTCGTCTAATAAAATATCATCCCGTCCATTACGCGCCGGACTAGAGGAAATTAAAAGGTAATTTTCTTTTGACATGGCACCTAATTGCATCGTAAGTTTTTATTTCACAAGCCGGCTCGCTCTTATATTATCACAACCGACGAAGGAGAGAGAAAGAGAGAGGGAATTGCTTAAGCTAATTAATTACCTACCCACTTTTCTCTCTTTACTCTTGTCAATGAGGAGACACGACTCTTCAAACAAATTCTTGACGCATTTAGGGAATTTCGTGAGGTTTGAAAGAATTTCAGTGAAATTCTACGAAACGCCATAATAAAACGTTCTAAGAATTCGCAAAATTTAATTTGCATACGAAATCTCATTTAATTCAAATACTGGAAGTAGTTTCGAAAGGTATAATGAAAGTTTTGGGTCGTAGAAGTCAAATATGCGCCCCGAAATTGAACCCTATTTAATGTCATCATTTGAAATGGCGGATAGGGGTTTATGAAGTTGACCTAGAATTAACCCAAAGGAGAGAAAAGTTACTTTCATTCTGACTCAATTGGATTACACGAAACGTTGGCTAAATATGGGTATGCGATGTAACACGAAACGCAAAATATTACTTTTGGTAGCCTCCTGTAAGTTAGTAGTGTGAATATGGGATTAAAGGATATGATGACAGTGACCCAACACACATTTAAGGCAGAATTAGCGTCAAAATTACCTAATTTTGTAAATTTGACCACAGGAAAATGGGACATTTTGGGCCCACCCCTCAACCTCCAAAAGAACTATCCGAAAGAACACCGACCTCCGAAAGAACTACGCCAACTACCGAATATATATCTGATAGCCAGGCAGCCCTTTTAGCACTAGCCTCGTTATTTTAATTTGAGTGGATGATTGCGGATGTTATGTGCGTGCGAAAGTGCTGGGAATGATTTTTTATCGTACAAGTTAATAGTTTTATTTCCAAATATATTAATTCGCCTTAGAAATAATAAATATTATATAAAAATATAAATAAAAATTAGGCATAAGAAAAAAAAGCTCTTTTTATCAAATATTATCTACATTTTTTTTTTCAAAAATGGTTCTGGGCGTACGAAGTTTCGCGGTTGCACAATGAAAGACGCGATCGAAATTATTATATTGAAACGTTGTATTCAGAGTCGAACATAGAATGGCCTCAATAATTAATTGGTTGGTTATATATTAATCAAGGCCGCTCTCCGATTTCATCGTCTATAGTTGTTTCGCATGCGTGTCCCTCGGCGGAATGACATGAGACCACCGCGCGCGCCCCCACTTCAGTTTGCTTTCAACCGCCCGTACGCAATGGCGTTCGCCCGATGAATGTCGTTCGCTTTCGGTCGTGCAAAAGGTGTAGATCCGCGTTTTCTTCTCCGATATTACCTTCACGTCACAGGATAACCGATGCTGGCCATTCACTCGCCGCCTCTTATTGCTGAAACGGTCCCTGACTCGGGGGTAAAAGATGCGCCTTTTCGTTCTACTGTTTGACGTGTGTGTGTCTTCCTTAGTGCAGAGTTTGATGTCATATTTATTTATCAGCTTCTGTCTGTACAGTGAAATAAATATATGCTTCATTTGAAGCGCCGAATCCGTGTTGTTTTTCTTTGTGTGGTGAAATAAATGGTTTAGTTGAAACACTGAATCTTTGGCGTATTTTATTATTTGGTTTCGTTGAGGTCCGCCATAGTTCTAATTATTTTTTTATGTCAATCGATCATAAACAAGAGTACACAATTAAATTTGTCATTATTTTATTTCAAGTACGTTGGCGGCGTGACCTCAACATCCATTTTACCAGCAATATCGGCCTAGAAGTCGATATCTGTGCGATAATTGATTAAAATTACTTAAAATATTACATATTTTTAACTTACAAATTATTCTATCAATAAGTCTAAATTTGGTTAAGATTTTAGTCAAATGATTCCAATTCTGTACTTATTTTCGAGTTGTCCTTTTAACTTACAAGTCGAAAATACGTCAAGTTTTTTTGGTAAACATTTGCCCCAATTAGTTACCTATTTTCGACATGTAAGTAATTTACATACAATACATTAGTAATTTACTTTTTTTAGTAAATATTACCTAAATTCTATACCTATTTTCAACTTGTAAGTAATTTTAAGATCCAAATCGAGATATTACGCCAATTCTCTACCTATTTTTAAATGGTGAGTAATTTTAACCTACAAGTCGATTTATTTGGTAATATGTGCCTAAATACTTACTTTAACTAAAGAAGTCAAAAAATAAATAAGTAGAAGTTGCATAATTTCTACCATAAAGATTTCCTCAGAATAAGACCATCAATTTCCTGTCATATCTATTCCATAGATAAGGATCTAAATTCATGATTCGGGTTACTTAATACAAAACATTCGCTTAAACATCGAATTGCTATTACAGCACTCTCGCTGATTCGAAATCTTCATTAGTGATAAGCATATTATATTCGCAGAGAAGGATCAATTTGCAGTCGGTGGATGGATAGTCACTCTGCCGGAAGCGTCGGGAGAGGCCGGAGGCCAGTCGTAAACTAACCAATCTGGGCGGCGCTCTCCGGCGATCCGAGATAGTCTCGTAAAACGTCGAATGGGATGCAGCGGGCGGATGAAGATACGTCCTTTCGCCGAGCATCGTCGCTTTTACGGCTCCGATACCGTTTCATTGGCGTTCATTATCAAGTTTCTGCTCTGCGGATGGTCCTCTTTCGATGTATTGGATATACTCCGTATAAAATTTGGAATACGAGATATATCCGCAGAGGTTAGAGTAATGAAAATGTCAGATCAGTGTCTCCGAAATGCCGTGCAATGAGTGTCAAACTTTGGAGTGAAATATTTAACACTGGAAAACCACTAACAGCGGCAGACAATGAAGGCCACCCGCTAGAGATAATGTAGTATACGAGACAACGTCATATCTTTATGATTTCTACATTCCACGTTCAAATTTCCAATCAAAAGCTATAGATAAGGGCGTCATTGTGACGTTATCTCGTATACGACATTTCCTTAATCGATTCAAAAATCACCCCCCTGGGTCTTGATTTTTGAACCGATAGAGATCGTGTCGTATACGAGACAATGTCATATCTCCATGATTTCCGCATTCCAGGTACGAATTTCCAATAAAAAGCTATAGAGAAAACGTCATTGTGACGTTATCTCGTATACGATATTTTCTTAATCGATTCAAAAATGACCCCCTGGGTCTTGATTTTTGAACCGATAGAGATCATATCGTATACGAGACACGTTATATCTCTATCATTTTCGCATTCCAGGTTCGAATTTCCAATCAAAAGCTATAGAGAAGGACATCATTGTGACGTTATCTCATATATGACATTTTCTTAATCGATTCAATAATGACCCCCTGGGTCTTGATTTTTGAACCGATAGAGATAATGTCGTATACGAGACAACGTCATATCTCTATGATTTCCGCATTTCCGGTTCGAATTTCCAATTAAAACCTATAGAGTAGGACGTCATTGTGACGTTATCTCGTATACGAAATTTTCTTAATCGATTCAAAAATCTTAATCGATTTTAAATAAGCTGAAGCTTGTGCTCCAGACGGTATTTACTTATATAATTGTTGATAATGACGACTTATACAATCGATAAGGTCGTAGTAAATTACACGGCTACTATGAAAATGCTACGAAAATATTCGCTGTTTCGTTATCTATGACTTAAGTGTAATTTGACAGCTTAGCAGAGTCTCGCTTGGCTCCAGACTGCTTTGGCGATGAAGCACCAAGCAACACTGCAATTTTTAGCTAGTTTGCAGAATTCAAACACGGTCGTGTCTATCTCACTGAATTTCGTCAAGGGTGTCCATCCAAAGCTGTCAACAACAAAAACATCGATGCTGTGCGCCGTTTGCTTGAAACAGACAGGCATATGTCCTACTATGAGATTCGGACACCCTTAAGCATAGGCATGCGTCAGATACAATCAATCCTACACAAACATTTGCCTGTCAGAAAGCTATGCTCGCGGTGGATCCCACACAATTTAGCTGAAATCGAAGACTTTCGTGATTGTTTGATTATAAGTAAGATAAAACGAATTTACCAATAACACTGCTATATTCTAGCAATACAACTAAGGGCATTTGGCGTTTTAGCAGTCAGATTGCTCCAGCAGTGGTCTTACACCATTATGTTTGATACATCATCAAGCATAGCGTGGCATCTTTATAAAACCGTGTCCTTATTTGGCTATTATTTCATTTAGAGAGATCGTTACTTAAGGAGCCCACGTACATATTTTTACTCAGTGTATCTCCTCGAACCTCAACATAAATACAAAGAAATTAATTAGACCAATTTGACAACGGTGCTCTACCCGTTGACGTGTGTTTCACCGAGGGAGGTCAGAATAAAATTATTTTTTGTGACAATGTATTTTGCCGATCAAATATTCGATAAGTTTTGGACACAATCTTTTTCTAGAATATATTAGTCAACAATATTGCGTCAACACAGCTTTTAGTGATTTTTTAACTGCATCCCATACATCATTTTCAACGCTCATCTGGAACTTTCCTAAATTGTAATCGACATCCCTAATGAGTTTACATTTCAATTAGGGTTGCTTGATATATATCGATATATCGAAAATAATGATTATGGTCCAATATAAGTCCATATGAAATATCGATATCTGATTCGATATATTGGAATATGGATGGTTTTCCTTGGAAAGGATTATTTTAGATTATTTTTCTAAAGTCCTCCAAAAAATAAGGCAAGGCAGACTACCATGAAAAAGACTTTCCTAATTGTCGTTTTTCAATTTGTTGGAAAGGGAGGACTGGATAATATGATTGTTGTGAATATTTAAAGAATTTATGATGTGTTGTCTCTATTTTGTTATTTTCTGTGTTTTATTTCTTGTGATGTATGTGTTATTTGTCGTTTTAAACATATATATCTAATCATTTGTAATTAGTATAATTCTACATAGACTTCAGTAATATTATTATAAGCATTATATTATACATACACGAAAGTTTCGAGATATTTAGTGTACTTCAAGATTAATATTAAGTACATTTTTTTATTGTTATCTATGTAGATCTTTTATTTAAATTATTTCCAGGAGGTTTTCAATTATTTTACATACCTGTACTTATGATTTTATTACTACTACGGAAAATAATGTATATTCCGATATATCCATTTATTAACATCCGATATCATGTATCGATAATGGTCCATTTATTATATGGATTTCCAAGATATCGCACGAACAGCATATAACGTGCATTGCTACTTCCAATTAGTCTTCCCAATTTCCGGCTGTGCTAAAGTGAACATTGCTGTAGGTAATTCCCTTAACACAGTCGCCGCACAGAGGTCAGTATTGCATCAACTTTTATGAAAAGACGAAAAGGGGATAGGTTAATCAGGGCTTCGATGATAGCAGTGGGTTCTAATTTCCCGGTGAATCCGATGCAGGCTATACACTGAGCCTGCTTCAGTATGCGGAGGACCAAAGTACTTCAAACGAACTGCGACGAACTGCGAAGCTAACGATCCTGCAAGGAAGGAGCCGAAAGAATCACTTCGACGCCGAAAGTAACCCACTAACCAATGCACGACTATCGCCATCGCATATCTCCCGATGCACTACGGGCACACAGGTTAGTCGCCCGAGGGATAGTCTCGGATCACGCTGACCCTGCAAGTAGCCAACCAGCAATACAAGGAAGTTTAATGGACAGAATAATCGAGCGTGACAGCATAGAATCGTACGGAAACGTCGGATACATCGCCGAAAGTGCTATGATAATACGAGGGGAAGGAACCGATAGTTCGGTGCAGTGCCACTGAAAGCAGCTAGCCCGTTAAGCACAACAAAACAATTACACAGTACATTCAGCACTTCCAGCTAAGCATTTATTATTTCCCAAACATCACATAAATAACTACAAGAGTTATTAAGCAAAACCTATACGAACGTCAAACTGCCTTAATCAGACACGAAACGTAAAACACCACGAATCGGTCCTCAGCAGGACTACCGTTCATCCATAACTCCAAACACAAGTTCGTTGTATCAGTATTTGGTGGCCGAATAGATCCAGCAATGTGCCTAGAGCTGTAGACGCAACTCGCATGAGTAACAGGGATCAACGAAAGGTGCGAACAATAAAACCTTTTTACGTCCGAATAACATCGACAAACAAGACGGATTAATTCTGCTACGCGATCTTCCACAGCCACGACCAAAAGTGAACTGGCAGCCGAGCGCGAAACAGCATGCAACGATAGAGAAACAAAGACATTCTGTACAACGTGAACATATAAATATCAAATTCAACATTATTCTTTGTCACGACTCATATATTAAAAGGTTATTATACTCAATTGTTTATCGCGTGTATTGTTTGCAACCGCAAACCTGCGAAAAGTTTATTACTGGCCCGTACACTAGCGGCGTATGTTATCATACTCGTATATCTGACTATCGCTGTGTATAGCCAGACAATGACTTTTGGCTGAAGCCCTCATGTTCTCCCAAAAATTCTGCGAAAGGCCCAAGGAAACCATTCGCTTTCTTTGTTAGTTTATAGACTTACTTTTTCCTGATTACAATTTGGAAAATAACTTTTATTTTTCGCGCTGGATAACAAAAACTGACCTCTGTGCGCCGGTCGGCGCGCGCGGGGCCAGTTTCGCCCGGGCGGAAGTCCGTCACTAAGGACTAAGTCTTTTTAAAGAAGTTGGGCAGCCGCAGAGTTCTCGCTTTTACAAATTTCCCGTCGGAAAACTTCGTCGCTGGCGCCGATCAAACGATTCTAACTGAGAAACGTTTCTTTTGTGCCCTCGGGCGGCGAGCGGCTTCGCAACTTTTTCTCGGGCTCGCTTGCACCAAACTACCTTTCTATTAACTCTGATTTAAACAACTGGATGATCAGACGTCTAAAATATATTTACACACACGTTTCATATACTTTCTCAAATTTCGTCTTGGTCAAGCGATCTACAGTGAGTTGCGGTTCTAGCTATTAGCTATATAATTTGTGCGATAATTGGTTTGCATTCTATTTTTTCAGACTTTTTCGTTTTCATCTCATCTATTTAGTTCATTTTTACCGACTGTAATAATCGTTATTTTAGGTAGATTTTCAAATTCTTCATTTTCTACCCATAATTTTAAAATCTTAATTATTTAACGTATAAATTACTAAAGATGTTACAAAATAACCTACAACAAAGTTGGATGAATTATTCTCAAGTTTCTAACACGCTTTTGTTCTATTGTTAATAATAACGGAGTTTTGATGTATTAAATTATCCTATTATAACATTTTTAATTCAAAACCCGCTGAGGATGTCGAAAAATGACATAAGCGAGAGAAATAGATTAATGCAGTATTTACGGTTGCTATTACGGAGTTTGCCAATAACTTCCGGCAAGCAAATGGTGGTATGCCAAGCAACATTCAGGGTACGATGCTTTTCAAAAGCAACAGTAGCCACGTGTTCAGTTTTCCTAAAAAGAAACGATTATCCGCTTCGCGGCACTTTGCACTCACACCACATTGGTTGGTTTCGGCTCATCTTGAAAGACCCATATGGTCGATTAGTGCTTTGTTTCAGAGTCGTAGCAGTAAATCTATGTTTTGTCACCTGTTACTATGTTTCTCGCCACATTTGACGCCCTTTCGTTGAATCTGGTAAAATGCATCCCGTTTTTTGAACCTCAGTCAAATCATATTGGATCCACCGCGCACAGCTTTCTCACAGCCAAGTGTTTGTGTAGGATTGATTTTACCTGACTCATGCTTATGCTTAAGATGCCCGAATCTCATAGTAGGTCACATGCCTGCCTTTTCCGATTATAAAGAGCAGAGCATCGATGTTTTTGTTATTGATAAAACCATCCATCATCTCATTACACTTAAACGACGTAAGTCCTTTCACTGTCTTTTACACATACAGTTTAGCGTTGTGCAACACAAGTTTAGTATTGTTAACCACAGTTAAGTGATTTAACTCGCGATCGTGCAAGGGGCTTTAGCCGCAGGCAAGCGGCTCACTCCACCGTTTCGGGCGACAAATCGCTTGAGTTATTAGAGAGTCATGTTTTGGGTCAGATGTTGAATTAGATTAGTGACTCAGATATTTAGTTTTTGTGAGAGCTGGCTGCATGAAATATTACAATAAATATCGCCAGCTGACAGAGATACTAAAAATACTTAGAGGACATGATTTAAACTTAACGTCTCATTTCGGACTCGCTGTCATCGTTCGTCATCGTAACAAGAAAGTAGAAACCTCGAAAGTCCTCAGGTTCCTGTATTCCTAATTATTATGGATACTACATTCCTTTCTTATATCTAAGTAATTTTCCTCGCGATATGGTTGGATTCATTTATCTTCGTCAAATGTGGAAGATGTACTCCTTGCTCAATCAATTATTTACCTTCATTAGATATAATGAATAAAAGAGTAGTTAGATAGTCTAAAATGTAAATGCTCTAAGTTGGGCGCCAATTTAACGTCAGGCTGAATTTCTCAGGTTGTAGTAATTCTCGTTGTTATTAAATAGAACGAAAAAAGTATATAGCCTTACTCTTATTGCATCAATGTTGTCAGCGTCGACTTCATTACAT
>JAOPUG010000105.1:10598743-10610390 GCA_027564375.1 Micropterix facetella
ATATCTGCATTGAAATATTATATGTAAAGCGAAATCAAGGGTAAAGTATATATTTTTTAAATACGGTTTAGGTCCTAGGTTTATGGTTGCTAAACAGATAAGCCAGCATTTCGTACGACCACTAGTATATGAGGAAGTTATAAATCTGTTAAAAATGCTGAGAGAACGGTTACTTATTTCAGTGGACAAAAAAATATTCTTTTTACTGTTGCATGTTGAAAAAAGCAAAAAATAGTATACTATCATATTAATATTATAAATGTGAATGTTTGGATGTTTGTATGTTCGTGACTCAATCACGCATAAACGGCTGAATGGATTCGGATGAAATTTGCCACACAGATAGAATATGGTCTGACTTAAAACATTTGCTTTCTATCATTAAGGTATTTTAAAATTAATTTTTTGAAAATGCGCGATCGCAATCGTCACATATAAACGTTTTCAATTTCTGGAAAAAAAAATTATTTCGAAAAGATTTAAAACAAAAGACGAATTTACATTTTTGTTCTAAATTTAAACTCTGATATATTAGAATAGAAGATACCAGCGCTTGAAGATCAACTTTATATAACAACACGTCAGTTCTGAATTTCGTCAATATATATCGCTGTCTTAATTTTAAAATGCGCTGTAGTTTGTTCGGTCGAAGTTTACCTTATCGAATTACCTGTCATCATATAATATATTACACAACTTTACTGATTTAAAGTTGTTCAATACTACGACTTGGCTATTCATATGTACTTCGATTTGCTATGAAATTTGGATGTGATTAGGTTATTATAGTGATTAGTGTATACATATAGTATATATTGTATATGTAGATATAGTGTATTGTCGTTTGGTTTAAAACATACCGGGGAAACGCAAATCTAATTTGTCACAAAATTCAAAAGAGCTCGTGCTAATAAATTAGCTATTAGTGAAGAGAATTCTGCTCGGGCGGACCTGAGGAGGATTGCGCAGGCTAGGCGTCAACCGGCTCTCAGAGCAGCCGAAACGTAGGAGCAGGTGGATGATCGACGTCAACGATTCACCGTTTATATGGCGTCCTAGGGCTGTTGAAATGACGGAACAATCGCAAGCACGACGCGAGGAGCAAGCTGAGCGACAAGCCAATTTGTGGGCAACCGAACCTCCGGAACGTCAGACGAACGACGTCAACAATACGCTGATTATCTGGCGTCCCAGCAGTCAGCGGAGACTTTGGAGGAAGCTGAAGTTCGCAGATATGTTGTTGCAGAAAGGTTGGCACAGCGGCTGCAAACGTTTACTAGAAATACATGGGGTGTATTTGAACACGCTGCTTTTCAATTCCCGGTTTTTACAAAACTACACCCGGGCATCGCCGGGTAATTTCCTCTAGTATTATTAATATAATGTTCATTGCAATGTTAAAATAATAATATATAATATAGTAGGAGATCTCACTGACTGATGGCTCTGAGTTGCAGCGTCTTTGCATTTAATGTTGGCGGGTTGTGAGATGAGGGGTGCATCTGGAGAGAATAGAGAAACAAATAGCTGACGTTAGTTGGTTTACACGACGACGAACGAGGATAGTCCTCGCTTAAACTACAAGCCATGTCGGACGGATCATGGTCAATGCACCATGTTTATTGGAGTTTATATAGTGTAGTGAGCAAAAAGAAAAACCCGAATCATGTGAATTCAACTGCAAAATAAATAAAGAAGTTACACAATATAAAACGTGGGTTCTCTTGAGCCAAACCAAATAATATTATGAAATAAAACACAAAGTATGAAATGCTTAAAATTTTACGTTCAAAATGACGGTTGACATTTTTTTATATAACACCTTTTCCACACAATCTGTTCAGTGGATGTATAAACTCTTCACATTTACATTGCAAACAGTTACAAATAAAATATTAGAGGATTTCTGAAGAACCTCATCCTTAATAATAATAAGGTGTATTAAAATAGTCGCAGGTATTAAAATAGTCCTAAATAAAAACTAACCTTCGTCAGGAGAGGACACCCTGGAAGTTTTGCAATTTTATATGAGCCTCTAAAAAAATGTTTTTTGTTTCTTACGATATTAATCTCAGTTGTCATTTCTTACGATATTAATATCGGCTATTGTGGCACGATTTCTTAAGTAGTAGTGACACGATTTGTGTAGATTTGTATTGTGGCAGGATTTTTGTAGTTCCTGAGTAGTAAAAGATGTACTTGAAGCAGAACCCGTATATTTTCCCTTCCGAATTAGTACTTCGTTATCTTAACCCCTGCCATGTAATAATAATCACTTCTATCATGTAATCATGTTAACCCACTAATGTATATGATCAAATTAGGAGATAATTAAACGCACTCAGTGTCATTGCATTATGGGGATAAGTGTATAATTACCGAATTTATAAAAGAAAAAATATTCTATTGTAGCGTAAAGTTCTATTATGGATATACAAGTCATTTAATTGAGAGACAGTGCAAAATTTTACTTTCATGGAATTTGGATTCATATCTTCATTTTGGCTTCATCGTCGAGATATATTGCTAATGCCATGTTTTTATTCATATTTAATCTAGTTAAAAATGGCCTAAGGTACGACATGTAATATTCAGTGTGAGGTGTGTGGTGTGGATAGGCGGCAGGGGCAATCATACCGTGGTCACCGGTCGCTGCTCTACGCGTCTGCCAAATCGAGTTAGCCCTCGTGACATTATCGGATATCATCGGTAAACTTCGTTATGGCACCGCTGCAAATGGGAAGCGGGACGACCCTCTTGATAGGGATGCACGCTCTGTCGATATTTTAAACCATATTCATCTTAATTTAACACATCTAAGAATGTATCATTGCTATCTCTCTCAAACAGTGAAAAAATGATATTTTGCAATGAAATTTGTGACTCCTGCTTGCATTTAACCAAAAATGAAAATAGTGTCTTATAGAAAATTTCCTAATCTTTAGTACTATGATGTGAAATTTCAATATCTTGGTTTTATTTTCTGAATAAAAATAAATAATAGCTGATGGCATCACTTTTTTGTAATTTGCATTTTTCTTGTAATCTATAGGGTCAAACAACTTGAAACTATATTGGTAATACATACCAAGTAAATGATTAAAATGTGATGATTCAATATTTTGCATAAAAAAAATTTCATTTCAAGATATTATTTATCATAAGGGATTTTAGAAGAATGGTATCTCCGCGCAAGCAATAATAGGCTTTAGGTGTATTGGTTCCCGCTGGTTTTTCACTTGGCAAATCTTTCCGCTTGATTTAGCCAACAGCGGCGCCCTAAAAGAGTGGCTAGATCTGTATCGGCGAAGTTAGCCAAGTATGAAGAGCTTCACCACACACTCGCTCAACTTCGCAAGGAACTCAGTCGTTCACACGCAGGGCAAAATGGATGACAGAATAGGGCAAAATGCAAGTGGCAGCTGCGGTTGCACTGTGCACTCTCACCTATTTTAACTATGTGCATACATTTCATACATTTTTTTTAAAGTGGAAAAAAGGAGATGTTAAATGCCCGTTCCACGGTTCGTTCATTGATTCGTTCATTTTGATACAGTTCATCCACGATCGACGGGTCTGCGGAAAACTCGACTTGAGTTGAGAGTCAAGATGCACTGATCGAATAATCAGATAGTCGACCAAATAATCGGCGATTCCGATTAATCGGGAAAACAGCAATAATCGTTGACTAATTGAATGGTAATCGATCACATCACTACTTGAAACTAAAAAGTAAGAAAATATCGAATGTTGTGCCATATTTTCTACCTGTGCTGATCCCATGGCTAGACGACGCACAGTGGGCGTTTGTTTAATTTAATCGGCAAATGTGATGTTATCCACAATAGTTGTTTTATTTATTTTAGTAAAACCTCTGAAAACAATAGAACATTTTGAATTATCTAATTGTCGATGCGGAGAGTTTGTAGTAACATATCGCTACAATTACAAAAGGAATCAAATAAAGCAAAAGCGGTTTTATTGCGATACAAAAATACATACACGTAAGTCATCGGAAAGCACCGTACATGATGAACTCCCGCACTACGCGGTGCGAGTAACTCCGGAAGTACTTCTGATATCATAGTTTCGTTTCTTCCGGGCACCGAGATGTGGACGCAGACAGCCGGCGGATAGCGATCGCAACGTCGAAGACAGCGCGAAATGGCGAGTTATGGGAAAAAGAGAGAGAGAGAGGCGGCAGATAGCTGTGGCGCGCCGATACTCGGTAACCCCCAGCGACAAGAGGCGACGATCGAAGGCTGCAGCAAAGCAGATCCGGACGACCTTTGGTGTCCTCCTTCGTCGTTTCGCGAAAATAATATCGCAGGAGCAAAGGGCGTGCGCTCCACGCCGCGGTCCAGCAAATATTGGCGACAGCGGAAGAGAAACAGATCATGCGAACAAGAGATGGAGATAACTTTAGAATTATTATCCACAGTGATTCAGCAGATAGCATGTCGCCCGCATTATTTGGAAGTATAAGAGATGATATCACCGACCTAATCAGTGGATCGCTTCTGACGCATATGTACACGTACTTTAAAAATAAAGTTTAAGTTTATTATATTTATCATTTTTTTTTATTTCTGGACATCGAAGAAAATAAGCCGCCAGAAGGTAGAGCAAGATGATTGTAAATACTTTAAATAATTGTAACGTGCATTAACACTTCTCATCACAGTTATACAACACGGTTTTTTGTACGTTCATGTTACGTCAATTGATATGGAGACAACGGTGGAATTATTATTTACAGTGATTCAGCAGACAACTTGTCTCCCGCATTATTTGAAAGTATAAGAGATGATATTTACGTGCAAATAATTTTTGAAATGATGTTTAAGTGTAAAAGATGATGTCACCGACCTACTTAGTGGATCGCTCTTGACTCATATACATCGTACACGTACTTATTGATTACAAATAAAAATAAAGTTTAAGTTAATTACATTTATCATGATTTTCATTTCCGGACATAAAGAAAATAAGCCGCCAGAAGGTGGAGCAAGTTGATTAAAAAGTACTTTGAATAATAACTATGCGCGTTAACACTTCTCCTCGCAGGTATACAACATGGTTTCTTGTTCGTCCATGTTTCGTTAATTGTGCATACTCGTGAAAAATAATTAACATTTGCCACATTTAAAATATTTAAAAAGGGAGAAGTGACAGTCCAACGCGTATTCACACACAGAGCACCGAAAATTTAATTTGGGGTTATCTACCAAAGGCCGACTAAATAGGACAAATGTCCCACCATGCGACGTGGGTCGCCCAACTCGAGCGCGCGAAAATAAATATTTCCCCGAAAATGCGGAAAATGTGTTCGGAATGAAATCAACTGCCGCCCAGATTTTCCCCCTCCCACTTTTCATAAATACATGATGCGGGCGAAATTGGATCCGCTGTTTGCCGTCCTCTCGTCTCCTTTTATTTTGCTGGCGAATTTTCGCGATTATCAACGCACTCCGAGCGCAGGCTTCCACAGAGGCGTTAGCGGTGGATGAACGAGATTTGATTGGTCGAAGAATAAATAGATCTAACCTCAAGCCGTCGCATGGTGATGTTATGGATTTTCTCTCTCATGTTCATACAAAAATAAATGAGTTAAAATATTTTTTGTAATATACCTCGTTCTTAAAACGGACTAAAAGCCCTACCTATTCCACATTTTGTGGTGGCTGCCATATTGGATTTAGAATGTCACATGGCTTATTGTATTCTACTTGTCATACCCTTTCATCTGATACCCATGTCGAGTGGATTGTAAAGACAAAATTAATCCGCTATTTTGTATTGGACAGCATATTGGATCTACCGTAATATTGAATATATAGTATTGTATAGTCTTCAAATCAAAGCTGTAAGCAAATCTTTAGCATGCTCGGATATTGGGAAGTTAGTTTAAAATCGATTGCTAAATGTGTACCGATCAGACAAACATGCAACCGAGAAAGCGAGTTAATAAACACGTGGTAAATTAAGGAACATCAAACTGTAGTTTCCAATGTAATATCAAACTGGCAGGGGGAAACACCCAAGGGTTTATCAAACTTCGGCCAATATCTAAAACCGCTCGGTTTCCGTCGCGTCGGTATCAGGTGCTCAGACGACGACACAAGAAGAGTGGGGCTCACGTCATGGCCGCGGGCCACAGCCATCTCGGCCGATGCAGCTAGCGGCGTCTCCTATCTGTTAATTTTCCTTCTTAATTTTCCATCGCCTAAATTTTCCATCTGCTTAAATTCTAATCAATCACAAGAAATCTTGTGGCGACACTCCATAGAATTTTAATAATTTAAAAAAAAGTTCAAAATACAATAAAAAACCTCTTATAGATGCATAGTGCCTTAATACATTCGTTTTGCTATTTCGGCAGAGAGGCGGCAACCGCAAACTTAACTGACTTCAAACAAAAGGACCGTAGGTCGTACACACCCCAAAATCAACTGGTCTCTGCGCATTGGCCATCACTATCGATTGGCGAAAGATTTTTTGACATCGGACGTAGTTTACTCCGGTTATCGTGCATAGTAACAAATCTTTCCAGGATTGTAACGTCTTTTGCACATTACACGTTTTCGCACATGTGGGAATAAACCACACAGGTAATTTTTTTTTAGTCGACTGATGAAGAGTACGAGACTTTTCACATTGAACAGTTACAATAAGAGCACGTATTTTAGTCGCGTTGCAGCCGTTCAGTGCCACTGGAGCCACACGGCTACCGTATCGTTACTCTAGTCCGTGGCTTATATAACCAAATGCACGCTTTCACACTAGACGGCTTTAGTCGTGCGGGAATTTTTGTAGCTTTTTACGAATAATGGAAGAGTTGACGCAAAAATTTTGATTTCGCTAGCTGAAAAAAATCCTGTGTTATGGGACAAAATTTTGGATATTTATAAGGATAGAATCGCGACAAGAAACTTTAAGAAAATATCACAATACTTTGATTTTTTTAGTACTTCCTCGTAAATATACTTTGCATTATGTTATCTTTCATGTATGTTTATGTAGCGTACTTTAGTAAAAAAAAACATTAAAAAAAATCGATTTTTCAAATTTTAATAGAAAAGCAACAGTATATAAGCTTATAATGAAACACTTGAATTATAATGAAAACAGCAGTAATAACAAAGCAGTGTTCAAAGACTGTTTTAAATCCTTAGTCGGTATTTCAATGGGCTGTATACAATTTCTGAATTGCGTGTTTTTCTGTTAAAGAACATTCTTCATTTTCCCGGGCAATTCATCAAAGGAGCCAATAGACATACGAAAACAGTTAAAGCACTTTCGGTCATAATTTCTCAGATCTTGAAATAATGTGCAGAACATTCCAACTTCCTCACGTCTCGTATTAATTGGATGAACCCAGTAAAAGTAGCGATTGCGCCTTTGTCTTTTCCGACGTCGATAAAAGACCAATAATGCAATGTTTTGATCACGAACCATAATAATCACTTTGCCAGGCTATACTTTCAACAGAACTGGAAAATTAATCATTTTTAAAGGTTGAAATCGTACAGTGTGAAAGCAACATACTACTATTCAACCCGTGCGAGTTTTGATCTTGCAGGCGAAAACGTGTAATGTGCAAAAGACGTTAGACTTGACCCCCTCGTGGGGGGAAGGGGTAATACTTAACTGCATTGTGGACTCGTCAGTTGTAAGTGCAATATTGAAGAATAATTAATAAGAAATGTAACAAAAATCGGTTAATTAAACGGCCCTTAAATCGGTTGACATAACCAAATCCCTCTTTTGGAGCATTGGTTCGCTAACGATACACCACCAGCCTTGCAACAATGGCGTGGATACGTATTTTCAATTTGATACAATATCTCACCCTGATGTTCATATGGATTTTTTTCGAATCGTAATATTTTGTTTTTCTTTGTTTTAGGTAAGTAACCGCCGCCTGTCTACTCTGCCCTGGTAAATGGGAATATGCTGCTGAAATTCCAACCGCCTCGCTGAAATCACTGACGGATTCTCTCCGCCGCCATAAAATACAAGTCCGGATGTTAATTAAATCAAGAAGATTGCTATCCCGTCGGTCGGTAGCCTTTATATTAAGAGTTTTTTATTCGTCCCGATTAAATTTCGACTGCGCTCGGTTATTTCATCGGCTAAAGCGCGATTAACGTCAACATTTATTTTCAAAAGAGTGTTTGTTCAAACGTTAAGTAAATGAACTATACATAGATACAACGGGGGTCTAATGGGGTCGTGCAGCTCAGGTCTCAGTGGCAAACTCTGTCTATTACGGTCGGCCTAACTCACGACTCAACACCTATCCGGCAGCCTCTTTGAAGAGGGACAAAACCGGTGAAACCACTGTGCATGGCGGCTGATCTGGGGAAAGCTCTCGGGCGATCTTGGATATCTGAGCGATGGTCGGCACGCCAGCCTTTGCTTGGCAACTTTCATGAAGAAGCGTCCTATGTATCCCGCATTTTGTAGGTAGGTACCTCAAGCTATCTATCCTTAGAAACGAGTCGATGGCCATCTGATCTCGGGTGGATCACGGATCCGCGATAATTCCAGTTAGGAATTGCCGGTGGTTGATGAAGAAAACCGCGCAAGCGACTTCGAACCTGAAACCAGACGGAGAATCGGAGAAATCTGATTGCATCTGCTAGTAAGGGTGCGATGGATAGCCACACTGGGCTTGAACATTCCCAGTGCCTCGCTGTAGGAGTTGGTCTTTTACGGGCTGAGGTGGAGCTTGGTACGTAGATTGTATACGTCCATCAAGTCGCTGTGCTTCACTTCGGGATGATATAGCGATAAAGTTCATTGAAACGATCCTGGGTGGACGGGTTCGCCCGTAGCAGATGACAATCAAAATTGTATCCCCCATGTGGAGACATGGCTAATCCCGGTAAAGCGGTGACTGCGGTGAAACTTCGGATGGATGGTTGCTTGATGCGGTGTCGATCTGCCGGCCGTTTCTCAAAAACGAATAGCCGGAGGAGTTCGGAAGCGCAATTGGACCTATGGAAGCGGGAATAGTTGGGTACCTTAAGCTATCTACCCTTAGAAATGATACGTTGGCGCAAAGGGCGCTTCGGATCTGCGATAATTCCAGTAAGGCATTGCCGCTTACTTAAGGTAGAAGACCGCGCAAGTGACTTCGAACCCGCGACCAGACGGAAGGGCGGAGAAATATGACCAAATCTGGTCGTGAGGGCGCAAATAACGCCATACTAGGCTTGAAAATTGCCAGTGCATCGCAGTATGAGTTGTACTCTTACGGGCTGACGTGGGGCTTGATACGTAGATTCGTCTTCGTCCGTAAAGTCGCGATATAATGAACACATCGTTGAAATGCTCCGAGATGGCCGTGTTCGCCCGTAGCAGTCGACAAACTCAACTATACATATATACATTGTCATGATTCTGTGATGACCCTTATAGCAACACATAACATTTTACAGGACAACGCTAAATTCTCAGAAATCATAAAATGTAATTTCGTCCGTGAGAACGGATGACATCAATTTCACATTAATTTAATAAATAAGCTGATAGTAAAAGACGTATTTGAACGACCAAAATATTGATTCCAAGTAAATGAACAATAGGAATATCGCATACGGCCCTCGAGAATTTCCTTTATCAACCGGCCTGCGAGTCGAGTAAACTCACTTGTTAAATACTACTCATTGCTTCGTATCTACTTAAATTGGTAAGTCACTCAAATTATATTGTACCTATTAATAAATCATCAATAATATGCCACCAGCATAGCTAATAATATTCCAAAGAGGTCCGTTTTAATAACAGCTCCCATTTCGATCATAGGTACAGAAACCTAAATCTAACAATTCATCCCATTGATGAATAAAACATATTGGCAAAAGTATTTTCGATTTACTCACAAGGCGTTTTCGATTTGCTTATCATACGTCGACAGACATACACGCACACAAAGCCAACGAAATTTTACATCCGATTTGGGGTTATAATATGCTTCACAAAGTTTGCTTTGCTCAGCCGATAAGGACAGACAACAAAGTCATCGTTTGGAAGCTTCTTTTTAATGGAATTTCATTTTTATACTTAAATGTAAATACTGAACGTACTCGTATATTAAATATAATACACTGATTGTATACCATAATACACTGAACGTATATTAAAAATTCAATCATTAGGGTAATTAATGAAAATCCTTTCAGACTCACCAGCGACCAATTATTTAAACAGTTGCGGGTACTAGACATAAGTCAATTATATGTATAAAAAAAGTAGCAATCTTCTATTACACCCACACAGAAGTACAATACAGTACATGTTACACAATATGTCCATGTAAATGATTAAAATGTGATGATTTATTTTCATTATTCAAAAAACCAAAACAGGTATTATTTGTCATGAGCAATTTCAGAAGAATGTTATCTCCGCGCAAGAAATATTAGCATTTCGGTGTATTGCGTCCCGCTGGTGTTTCGCTTGAAGTATGAATGGTATCTCCGCGCAAGCAATAATAGGCTTTCGGTGTATTGCGGCCCGCTGGTGTTTCCCTCGGCATATCATTTCGCTTTATTTAGCCAACATCGGCCCCTTAATTTTTCCGTTTTTTTTATTTTATTTTTTTTTAGGAAATTACAGTGAACATAGAAATAATAATATTAGTCGACGTAAATAAATCATACGCTGAAAACAATTCCTATTTACTAGGTATGCCCTTTCGTAATATTTGAAGAAAAAAAATAACAGGAAAAGTAGTGATATACATCGGCAGCTTTGACTCGTCCCGTGATTGGTAACCCCTGACATCCAAAATGGCTTAAAACCTATTCTAACAAGTTTCTCTCGTCACCGCGATTCCAATAATACACATATACCTACTAGCAATCAGTTCTCGGTATATGTATGAAAAAAAGATATGCAGATGAATTTTTAAAATTGTTTTTCAACGTAGTCCCCTTTTATCTCAATGCATTTATTAGATCTGTTGTTTAATTTTTTAGGCACGTATTAAAGTAGTTTTCATTTTGGTTGGAAAAATGTTCGGCCACAGCCGCCTTCAGTGCTTCATCGTTAGCATATCGATTCCTTCGGAGATCTTTTTTCAGGTTCTGTTATAAAAAGTAGTCAGTGGGTGCCAGATTTGGACTGTACGGTGGATGGTCCATGGTTTTGAACCCGCAGTCCCGCGCGATAGCCTTTGCAATCTGATCGCTGTGAACTGAAGCATTATCATGCAGAAGCAGTACACATTTGGCCAACTTCCCCTCCTTTTTTCTTTAATGGCTGATCCTAATTTCCATAGAATATTAGCATAGTAAGCTGCTTGATATCCTTAAATCACCTCGCTGATATTGGAGCATGCGAGCTTCGTTTAATGTTTAGAAATATTAGATTTCGAACATCAAGACAAATTTAATTATTTCCATGCATTATTGAATGATATAGTTTTCATGGCGGAATGGTAAAGCTAATTTCAAAATCATTACTTTTAAATATAATATTTATCTTTTTAAAGATGAGCGCTAAAGGGTTTAAAAGCATCGATCGTCCCATTCGAAAATCCTATACGTAATGGGGCGTCTATGACCATGAGTGATGCATTCGACGAGCCTTTGTAAGAAAGGCCCGCGAAGTTTGCCGCGTGGCTGTATTGCCTACT
>JAOPUG010000105.1:10755825-10772848 GCA_027564375.1 Micropterix facetella
GCATTGGCATTGCTTTTAAGCATACACGCTGTAATGTTACTTTACTTATGTTTGTTTGAATAAATGAATAAATGAACCCTTCATCATCAAACATCCAATGAAAGCAGAGTGCACCATAATATTAAATTTTAAAATAAATATATCTCACTTTAAATATATTTCACGCCGCTGAATCTGAAACGTAGTACCATTTCACAAGCTAGTTTCAACGTCGCGACGGGCTAACTCCATTAGGGATTTTTTTTTTGCTCGCATCGCGAAAAAACGTATGCAGCGCTCGCCGACAGAAACTGCTCTTCCTTTTCCTCGTAAATTTTTAAACATTTTTTCATTTCTGGAAAGTCGCTCTTACTATGGATGTTTTATTTTTTCTTTCGTTGCAGGCTGTGGTACTTCCCCCAATGGCTCGGTGGCCTTATGAAAATGGATTTACCTTCACCACTTGGTTTCGATTAGACCCAATCAATTCCGTTAATATCGAAAGGGAGAAACCATATCTGTATTGGTAAGTTTACTGCAACACGACCTTTGTATTTCGCATTCGTTATTCAAAAGAATTGGTATGTTTTTGGCTTAGTCCTTAGTATTACGTAGGACGGGCTATATAGTCGGATGCATGCTGTGCGTTTGTTTGTTTGTCCGTATGTCCGAAGACTTGCCATAGTCCGAACTTAACCAAATTTGATATGCAGCCTCCTGGGTGATCCTAAGCACCACCATGTGGCAGGAAATTCGATCCAAGTCCCGCACGTGCTGCTGCAGGTGTATACTTCTTTACTTGGCCTGGAGAAGGGTCTGACCAATAGATAGAGCAAGCATAGCGTAAAAGCGTATTTTTGGAATCGTGGCAACGAGAGAAACTTATTGGAATAGCTTTAAGTCATTTTGGATAAATCAGGGTCGGGCCAAAGTTGCCGATGCATATCGCTACTTTTCCTGTTATTTTCGATTAGGGGTAGTTTAAATTCAAATTTAGAACCTTTTTCGAATTTAGAATGCATTTGTGACAGATATTATGCTGTTGCTGCACCACATTGACCTCTATTATACTAGTACGCTGGACTGGCTGTACCTTAACAAATGACAGCTATTTTTGGCGCCGATTTGAAACGTCGCGCGCCGCAATTAAATAAACCGGGAAGTTAGATTTTTTTAAATTTGAAAATTTGTATTTAACACCCGAATATTTAAACATTTTAACATGCGGTTTTGGAATTCCCTTCTCAATAATACTTATCGATCTTTGTTATAACAATAGATATCTGTTTTAGACCACGCAGACAAGAATAGAAATCGCACCCTATATATAAAAGACATTAACGAAGATACATAATATTGAAGCAAATACTTGTATAGAAATTAATTAGTTATCGACACGGATTAAAATTCCTTCGGCCAGATACTAGGTCAATTGTATTATCCCTTATAAATAAATCGATAAAAACATTGATATGCTATATGATCTATCGAAGTTTTTATCGATTGATTTTGTCACACCGTCACATCTCTATCATTAGTTCCGTGAACACTTGCTACTATTAACAGCGCCAAAATGGCGAAAATCAAATTCTCATGAGAACGTTACTTAAAGCCTACCTTTGAGTTTCGTATTCTACATTTTCTAGGCAATTGAGAAGCAACAATTTTATTCGGTTTTAAATTTATAACGCATATCATATCATTGCTGCTCCAATCCCTTTGAGTTTTTGATCTTTGATTTTAGCCTTCCGCTCTCCCTTTATAGCTTTAAGACCAGCAAAGGTGTCGGCTACACGGCACACTTCGTTGGAAACTGCCTGGTGCTCACTTCGATGAAAGTGCGTGGCAAGGGTTTCCAGCACTGTGTCAAATACGAGTTCCAGCCGAGGAGGTGGTATGCCATCGCCATTGTGTACATCTACAACAGATGGACGAAGAGTGAGATCAAGTGCCTTGTAAACGGCCAGCTGGCCAGCAGTACCGAAATGGCGTGGTTCGTCTCCACCAATGATGTGAGTACCTGTATACCCTTACAAGACCTTTTTAGCGTGATACCATAATTTAAGACTTTATACATGAAGCTAAATTTGATGGCAGTCATTTTCCACCATCACAGCGTTGGCTTGTCGTCGCTTATAATATAGAGTTCTGCGCGATATCTTCAATTGGTTAGTGAGGTCTTCCTTGCAGACAATGAACCAATCTGCAGCATTCGAACTTCGCTAATGGTTACATGCTTTTTTCGTATGTTAGAACAGTATAGAGAGACATGGTAGACATTACTGACAGTCTCGCTCAATTGAGTAGGAACGTTGTAATCCAGGAGCGCAGTATTCTGCATTGCTATAAACTGTTCAGCTTGTCTCGACAATTTAGCTAATAGGTATTGCTTCTCTTTTTTTTTTACTAAAGGTTGTTTTGTTTCAAGTCTTATATAATATGTCAAATGACTTCGACTAGTAACCAAAAACACTTGTGTTATACTGAAGAGGTTGCTCGTGTACAATTCTACTACTGTAAACTTTAAACTTTTCTCAATGGACAGTCAGCGGTACGAATAAGCCAGCCTAAGCTTACTCCATTCTCCGTTTCGCGCATTTCCGTCTGACAGTTATCTCTTATGGCTGTTGGCCAAGCCACGTGTTCAGTTTGACAGTTGACGTTACCCTCATCCTCCCCACTGCCGCTTCCCTTTCCCCCTTCCGTACTGCAGCTGCGACAGCTGACATTGATTGCAATTTGCAGCTTGGTCCTTTGAGCCGGATGAATGACACATTATGGCTCCGTTTCCGCCCTTACCTCGACGTTGATACTCCAGTACTGTGCTTCTATACTCCGGCCGTTGAGGGATGGACCGCGAAGGAGGAAATCATGCAATGAGAAAGTGAAAGTCACATCTAGATGACGATAAAAGAAGTTGTATGATTTCTAAAATAATCCAAAATACATATTTAAAACATTAATGGTGTGACGATGATTCTCAATTACCAATTTAGAACGCGGGTTATATTGTGCTGTTGCTGCACCATGATCTTTGAGTTTCATATTAGAAATTCAAATATTTTTCTAGACAAGTGCGTGGCATCATTTCTTTTTAGTTTTGAATTTAGGAGACGTCGTACCATTGCCATACCAAGCCCCGTGATATTTTAGTTGGGAGAAATTGCAATATCAACAAAAGCTGCATACTCCCTTAAATGTTGGGTTGCAGCGAATATTGTTCCACGAGAAGATTCTGTCACATGCCAAGATGCATGTGAAAATTTGGCCTCAAACTCGTCTAGCGGACCACCGACCGACCAACCGACCGACCGATGACTGACAGACCGACAGATCGGCCGACCGACCGACTGACCGAGCGATCGGCCGACCGATCGACCAATTGACCGACCGACCGACCGACTGGCCGACTAGTCGACCACTTCAACATGATAATTTCAATCACAATTTTTTAATCTACTAAAACTAATTAATCGTCAGTCACCCAGCCATACCTAAACAGATCAATCATTAGTTACGATTATTGTATTCAACCATTAGTCATTAATCATTAGGCTGACTAAATCTTGCCCAACACTGCTCTTTATACTCGGGCTTCAGTGGCTGCTGGCCTCTGATCATTTCACCTTTTCAATATCAGAAAAGGCATCTGAATCATGCTCCAAAAGAACGTTCGCTTATTTGATCCGCTCTGTATAGCCGCACCCTGCATTCTCTATGCCAAAAATATTTGTGAATATCAGAATTTCATTGAAATGACATGTCATCTTCGACTACGGCCGATTTCTCGAACACGATTTCTATATTCCGTGACATTTCAAATAACACTACTTGTATCACTTACCGATTATTTCCGACGCATGAATTCGGATATGGCGGACCACAGTACCCAATACCTAACGCATCACAAAGGTATTCTGCTTAATATTAAACGGGAAGCGGTCATAAACAAGTATTTAATACTTAACGCATCACAAAGGTATGCCGCTTAACATTAAGCGTGCAGCGATCTTAAACAGCTACTCAATACCTAATGCACCACATAGGAATTCCGTTAAATATTAAGTGAGAAGCGAGCATAAGGCATTCGGCAGGGTTATTGTTCGTTACGTCGAGCATTCCGATGAAACTCAATTTTAACGAAGACCAACATTTCTTCTCGGGAATTTATTTATTTTTGTACGAAGAGAAACTCCAATTATATATTGTGCCTAACGGTTCGCCGTATTACATCGGCTGCAATATCCCACATTAATTATTTGCAGACAATACGGCTGAGTATACCGCACACCGCGATACATCAAAGTGGCCGAGTGAACTTGGGTGGGCAAAGTTGGGCGTCAAGACAGCCCCCGCCCGCCTAGCCTCCTCTGTCGGTAATCTGAAGTTGGCGCCTTTGAAATAGTTGGGCGGATCCAATTTTAACTGCGAGACGATCGCTATGCATGCCACATCGTAAACTATGCAGTAAACGGGCGTGCTCGCTTTAAAAATAGGGGTTTGCATCCTGCATAGAAGCTGTCTAATCCATAAGAACTAGATCACATAATGCCATAAACGTTTGCTGTGCGACTCTGTTAAATTTTATTTGACAACAATGTTATTACTGCACCACAACTTTTTGAGTTTTGAATTTAGAACGATCGATGATTCATCTCGATTTATAATATAAAAGGCATTCTTGCTATGTGTTCTTACTGCAGCATATCATTCGTGTTTCATATTATAAATTTGAATTTTTCGGATTTTTTATTTTCGCAGCCTTTTGACAAATGCTACATCGGCGCGACTCCGGAAGTAGACGAAGAGCGCGTTTTCTGCGGGCAAATGGCAGCTATTTACCTGTTCTCCGAAGCTCTGACCACACATCAAATATGTGCAATGCATAGGTTAGGTCCAGGATACAAGGTATGTAAATAATCGCGCCATTGTTTATGCTATTTTCGTGGGCGAATCTTGAAACCATGTTGCTGGTTGCAGTAAATTAAATCAAACTCTCACAGATAAATTCACAAGAAGTGTGGCAATGCACTGAGTAATACTGAGAAGTTGAATCGTAAGGAGATATTGCCATAATTTTAAAACTAAAATGTTGGTATTGCCATATTTCTTGTAGGTAGGTTTATTCGAAAATACATAAGTATTGCAAAACAGATTGATCAAAATGTTTTGCAATATAAACTAGTTTCAAAAATCGACCCCAGAATTGATATTTTTTTAACAAGTTTTTTTAACGAAATATTATTTGACAACTGGATTGAGTATTCCTGTATATTTAATTGCATGTTGAAATTGCTTTTGTCAAATAATATTTCATAGGCTATATATATACGCTACTCACGATATATCTTGATCACAATCAGTTCAGAGCAACAATAATAGATTATATCTGTGGATTACAGAGTACTATTAAAGGTCTCACAACCCTCTATACTACATGGTAGATCCTTGCAGTAGACCACCATGAGAAAATAGTAACATAGACAAAGTAGTATGGGATGTATTTTCTATTTACACTTAATTATTCTACCCTCTTTAATCGCTAGACACAGGGTCGAAAATTTACTGATAATTTATTATTGTACGAAATAACCGGCATATATCCCAGAAAAATATATTCAACGATGGTCAACAAAGTTTTCTGATACGCATACATGCCCATCTCTATTAAACATTAGAAATTTCACATTCTTTCTACTTACGTCTTTTTGTATAAGTATTAGAGGGATCAAGAAATATCGCGGGTACTGTCCATTTATACCAACAATCCCAATAATTTTTCTCTCCCAAATTTCACGCTTACATGGAAACAGAGCCAGTTTCGCTTCGACAACGAGTGCAATCTCAACCTCCCGGATAACCACAAGCGGGTGAGCGTCCCTGCTTCGCTCCCTCCTCCTCCCGAAACTCCTGACCCTCCCCCCGAGTCCGAAATCCCCCCTATGGACCCCGAGACCAAGGAGGACGGCGACTGGTCCGCGGATATATCCGAAGAGTCCGGTCCGCAGCCCGTTCCGTCCCCAACCGCATCTCCCACTCCTGGAAGCATATTGGAAGACTATACGCCGAGAGGCCGCAAGATCGCCGATCAAGCGCGGCAGGTCGCCGCTACGCATGCGACTCTGCTAGTAGACTTTGAAGCATGCAAACGCGTAAGCATGACACTATCCGCTTCATATATTTTAGACGCTTCGCTTGTTGTGTTGTTGTGTAATAATAGCAAAACTACTAAAATCTTGACTAATGTAACGCAGATAAAGTGAAATATTAGAGCGACCTCTTAACAGACATTCATTCGTGTCTGGTTCTAATAGAACAAATGAGAGTGTGATAAAAAATATGGTTGAATTGCATACCGAAGAAAATGGCATTTGGCGCCCAATGTGGGGTAAAGCGTGCTCAAATGTACTCAAATGTATGGAAAATATTTTTTTGTATCAAATTGCGCAACTTTTTGATGTAAAGCAGTGTTCGCTATATATTGCCTCGAGGGCTAAAAATAGAGATGTGTTAAAATATCAAAAACATAGAAGTATGTATGGGGCTAACTCGAGTTTTTGCCCTGCGCGTGTATAATGCCCACGTTGGGCGCCAAATGATTTTGACCGGTGATTCGTTTAAAAACGTTTTTCAAGTCGGTCTTTTTGACGCAGATTTTTGAAATCTCTGCATATCTCATCCCATTTCTAAACAACTTTAATCAAACTGCCGGGCCAGAAGACCATTGCTCGTATGGTCGAATTACATATCGAAATAATAGCATTTGGCGCCCAATGTGGGAAATACGTGCTTAAATGAATGGAAAATAATTTTCAGTATCCAATTCCGCAACGTTTTCGATGTAGCGCAGTTTTCACTATCGAGTGGTTGAATTACATACCGAAAAAATGGCATTTGGCGCCCAATGTGGAATAAGTGTGCTCAAATGAAAGAAAAATAAGTAATTTTCAGTATCAAATTCCGCAACGTTTTCAATGTAGCGCAGTTTCCGCTATCGATCGCCTCAAGGGCTAATAATAGAGAAGTGTTAAAATATCAAAAACATAGACGTATGTATAGGGCTAACTAGAGTTTTTCCCGCGCGCGTGTATTTAAGACCCACGTTGGACGCCAAATATTTTTGGCGGGTGATTCATTTAAGCAAGTTTTTCGAGTCGGTCTTTCTGATGCGGGGTTTTGAAATCTCTACATATCTATTTTATTTATTTATTTTTTTTATTTTCTCCCATTGCTAAATAACTTTAATCAAACTGCTGAGCCAAAAGACCGCGACCCGAAATCGCTTGGAAGCTTTTCAAATCCGCTTTCATGAATCATCTTAAAGCCACAAGAGGTGAAAAGTTACGTGATGCATCCCGTTGGTGATGCTAGGTTAAAACGATACTGCTAGGCAGAATTTATTAGAAATGCCTACCAACCAACTGACTTCACAAAGTCGATTTAAACGTTTCACGCGCCAAAATCATTCTGGTTCCAAAAACATGGGGGGCTCACATGAGCGCGAGAATAAACCGAATAACAAAGCGGAAGGGATTCACAGTCGCGGAAACTCATTTATCTCCGAGATATCTTCATAAAGGGGGGTGGGAAAGCGATAACATCGGCGAGCACGGCGGCTACGCACAATCGCCAGCCGTTAGGTTAGGTAACCTTACATACTTGTGTGCTTCTGGTGCTTCGATATTTATATTTCTAGACCCTGCGTCAATGGAGAGCGATAACCGCAACCCATCGAAAATATGTCGGAGTTCGATGACGAAATTTATCTTGGCATATATTTTTTACACGTTTGAACCCCCACTTCTGGGCGCTAACATGCCGTTAGCACTTGAATCGCATCGAAGTCGATCCAGTTATAATGATTTCGTTTATCCTACTCTGGGCGTCATTCTTTAAAATCACATTTTTAAATCTCTTTTTTAGGGATCATTGAAATATTTAATAATCTAAATACTCGTATCGAAATCTGGCAACAACTCCATCTATTAACCGCCTCACCTATCAACTAACATCCTGTCTAACAAGATTCTTAATAATAATCTTATTATCTCTGCCATGATAATACTTATAAATGAGCTCGATCGCTCCATTTCCGTATACGCCAGGGTCAGTTCCGATTTGAAAGTGAGTCCCTGGAGGTCCTCGTCGATAACTTTAGAAGGACGGATTCTTTCGGGGAGTTGCTGCCCGGTGTTGACCAACCCACTTCATACGTGAGTATTATGGCTTTTGCTGAGATAATTACAAAAGTGGTGGAAGAAACTTTATGCATTAATTTATTTGTATATTCGTTCGCCCGTGTTTATGCGTTTATTTGTTTGTTATTTTGTATTTTTTTTTAAAAATATATTTTCTTTCTCTTTCCTGCAGCTTTGAGTATAGTCGTTTTATTAGAGGAGCTTGCGGTGAATGTTTTCTTTGACTATAGCTAATGGTTTATTCAAATAAAAACTTCCTTGTAGGGTTTTATTAGTATTGGATGCTTATTCTTCTTTTTATAATATAGCAGTTGTTAACATTGTAGTATTTTTACCCTTATTTAGTGCTTTTTATATCGAGAGAGATGTAATGTGACAGTCTGAAAATGCAGTAAATTTGGAACGTGACTCCTTTCTTACCAGGATTTCTAACATATTCATTCCGAATGTTAACAATATCTTTATTATCTTACTTAGAGTACAAAACTAGAGCAGATTGTATCGTTCGACATTATTCATTGAGGACAAAACTTGTTATTCCTTCTTACATGTGAAATTTGGGTGGACCATTCTGTATTTTTGACTCCGACCATCAACTATTTTTACTATATTTCCCCTTTAGGGTAATGTGCCGAGAGTCCTTGGGTTTATAAAACTTAGAATTTGGAATCATTCATTTATACATATTGGAACATGAGTTTAAAATATTAGAAAGGCCGGGGTATTTTTTTATAAAGTATGTACCTTTGCCTTTTACTGTTTAAGTGTAACTACAGATTTCATGTTGATACAGAAAAACCGATATAGTTTAACTAATGTACATAGTACCAATTTTTGTTTACGAAGCTTTGACAAAGAAAGTTTATTTCTCCAACTTTCATAAACTCTAACACTTTTCAGTAAGAAACGTGTTAGGCCCAACAACCGCTTCTATCCTTTGAGATAGAGCTTCCAAGATACTCTACAATACTCTACATTACATTAAACTTGGACTTAATAAGTCTATTTGTCTCATTAACTTTGCAAATACGTTTGTGTCTATCTTCCCTGTCATCCTAACTTCACCAGCAATGGATTTTCGATAAATTTGTCTTGGATGGCTCTTTGTCTTCTCCCTTCCAGTCGAAAGCTAGTCGGGGAATATTTTCTTCACACCGTTTCTTGATCTGTAGATGGATCGGGTGCTATTTGTGGTATTATTGATTAAATATCGGTATTAACCGGCGAAGATATGCAATTTATTAACGAAGACAATTTATTAACGAAGCTTGTTTATGTTAGCACCCGTTAAAATATTAAGCAGATATATTCTGTTCCCTAATAGGCAAGCCGAATACGCTTCTCGCTCTATGAATGTAGGAGGTGTCATTATCTATTTATGCTGTACCCGTGTCATTTAGGACATTCCCGAGATAACCAAGTTCTGAGTCTTGCTCAACTGTTCTCTCATTGCCAGATAGAGTTTGTGCACTTTCCATGCATTAATTTTGGAAACTTTAATTTTGGAATATTGTTGTTAGACGAGAGCAGATATTCTCGCATGTTTACCCTATCCTTTAATGTTTGTTTGAGATGGCCTCTGAAGTTTGGGCTTTACGGATTAACACAATTTCTGACGTCGTCTTATTGAATAACACTCTAGTTGCCTTGTTCCAACGTTTCGCCTTTCAGTTCTTAGTCATTTCTTCTTCTCTGGCTCCTTAACAACGCCAGTATCGACACGAAAAATACTGATCTCCTTTACAAATTGGAAACAATCACCTCTCAAATGTATGAAATATTCATAAAGAACAAACTGTACGTAAGGTATAAAAATTTAAATATATGATTCGTAACGTTCGTAAAACTCAACTTTGGTTGCAGTGTCTGAATCATAGTCTTCCAAATTAATATACATTTCCTCAATTTCTAGGTACTCTATGATGGAAAACTGTCATCGGCCATAGTCTTTATGTACAATCCAGTAGCGACAGATGGGCAACTATGTTTACAGAGTGCGCCGAAAGGCAATATATCCTACTTTGTACATACTCCTCATGCACTTATGTTACAAGTAAGTATTATCATTTTCAGTAGTTTTGCGACTGAATCAATTCGAGAGTATATTGTGTAAGCCTTCTACATTCCCTACTCTTTGTTTTGTCGATAAGTTATAATTTGAATCCGTATTAAAATTAGCGAATTTGTCAATGGAGTCATTAAAGGTGATATGTTGGACCTACTGACTGTTCTTCTATAGGTAACAGTTATTACATGTTATGATGTTTCACATCCTTAGAGGTTAGCCTTATCCTATTGGATAAAGCTAACCTACCTAAACTAATGGAAACTAATTCGCCGACCTGTTAACTAAAAAAGATTCCCTGCGACCAATCTTAAGTCCAGAACCATTATGTCGATTCAAAAGGTCACAGCAACTCAAAGAAGATACAATAGACTCACCGATAAGTGAGAGAATATACCAGATAACGGGCTGTGAAAGAGCTAATAAAAAGCACCTGCACAAAAAACTTCCAAGCTACTAAAACTGAGTAGGACTAGCTACTAAAACCGCTTTGCGTACTCACAGGATTCCTCGCATTTAACTGCAAATATGTGAGACTAGCCCATGCTGATTTTGCCTATGTGAGTGTGGACTGCTAATACCATCAACGAGCCGACCTTTTGGAAAACAAGTGCTGGACCCAAGTAAGATTAGGAGTTAATAGAAAGCACATGACTGAGGAATTAAATGTAAGCAAACGGAGGCACAAAAGATCTGCAAATGTCGCATTGCACCTGGACCCTAAAGCCCATGTCCAAAGCATCTATTATTGGCAGAAAGTGTATAGACAACATTGTTGGACTAGCAAGAACTACTCTGCTAGGATTAAGATGCTTTTGACACCACTATTTTAACTAGCCAATATTTTTTTCAGGATGTTAAAGCAGTCATCACACACTCAATACACAGCGCATTAAACTCAATAGGTGGCGTTCAAGTATTATTTCCACTCTTTTCTCAACTTGATTTGCCTCACGAAAACCAGGATGCAAAAAGAGACCCTATGCTATGGTGAGTAAGAGTCGCATTTGCTGTATTGTTTATAAATTACTGTAACAACAAACCTATACCTTCGGGTTGTTCCTTTTCATCTGTCTTTTATCCATTGTCTGGTTCTATTCACTTGTGTATAGTGGCAAAAATATCAATCTTTGTCTAGCGAGTTTGTCCGCTTCTTTATTATCCATCACTACTATGTGCCGCCTAACTGTGTACCATTATGTGCCACGTTTAATTGTTTTTCTTGCTTCATTGTTTTCTGAGCCTTGTATCACTGTGCCCACTTCTGGTATATTGTGATCACCACCTACTATAGTTCCATGCTAAGCTTTGAGTCGTTTAAGAACTGCAATAAGCTCTTGGCGCTGGATTGTTTTACCTCTTCAGCTTGGAGGTAGAAGCCACCCAGGTGGGTGTTTCTTTTACATATCAGTGGTCCACATTCGCACACGAGGTGCAGGGGTATTTCATCTGCAGTCTGGCAGAATCTGCATACTCTACCGTGTCGCGGAGTTTGAGATTATACAAGTGTCTGTTCAGGCCAAAATGCCCCGTGAATGCAATCACCAGTATGCGTAAATTATTCCTAATTAGTGCTAAAGCCTCGTGGGCAGTCTTACGCTCGTAAGCTTTGATTAGCACTTTAGAATAATTCAAGCCCGGTGTGTTGCTCCAGTGATTAAAGACTGGGCATATTGAGCATTAAGTATGCCAGGCTTTTCAGTACGCCACAACTTTGATTGTCAACTGTTCCGAGCGAACCCGGCCACCCCGGAGCGTTTCAACGAAATATATCGCTATATCGCCCCGAAGCGAAACACAGAGACTTGAGACGTAGACAGATCTATATCAGCCCGTAAGAGATCAACTCCTACCTCGAGGCACTGGGAATTTTAAAGCCCAGTGTGGCTATCCACCGCGTCCTTACTACCAGATGCGATCAGATTTCTCCGATACCACGTCTGGTTGCAGGTTCGAAATCGCTTGCGCGGTCCTCTACCTCAAGCAGCGGCAATTTCTAACTGGAATTATCGCGGATCCGTGGCGTCCTTTGTTCGGCTTGCCACCGGAAATCGGATGGCCATCGAATAGTTTCTAAGGATAGATAACTTGAGGTACCTACCTCGCATTGCGCTTCCAAACTCCTCCGGCTATTAGTTTTTGAGAAAACGACCAGGACACAGACCAGTGCATCGAGCAAACATCGAGCAACATTACCGGGCTATAGGGACCTTCTTCCGGAAGGTTGTCAAGCAAATGCCAACATTCCGTTCATCTGTCAGGCATCCAGGGTCGCCCGAGGTCTTCTCCCGGATCAGCCGCCATGCCCAGCGAGTTCACCGGTTTCGTACCTCTTCATGGAGGATAGATATTAAGACTTAAATCGGGTCGACCATGATAACAGAGTTGGCCATTAAGACCCGAGCTGCACTGCCCCATTAGACCCTTTAGTACGCCACAGCATATTTAAGCACCATATAACATTCCCTTTGCACCCGCCTTAGCAAGTTCGTCGGCTTTTTCGTTGCCTTCAATCCCTGCATGGCCGAGAACTCATCTCAGAACTACCTTGTTCTTTTCGCCCAGGGAGTTCAAAAGGTGCCGTGTATAACCCACACATGTTGTATTTTGTGATTCTGTTAGATCAGCGGATCCTAACCTTCTCTTAGGTGGGCGCCTTGAAGGCTAGTAATGTCTTGATCGACCTCTAATTAGGCAAGAGGGGTAATGTAGGGCGGTGAGAGCCCCCCTTTTGAAAATTTATAATTATTAAAGATCAATTTTATAGCTTTTTTGCTATTTTCTTCTGAAATCCTATGGATTTTATTCTCGAGTTTATTACCAAAAAAATACAAACCCAAGACATAGGTACTTGAAAAATTTGTTGAAACCCAGAGCGAGCAATTACTTCTTTTGCCCCCAATATACGAGTATACCACTGTAAAGGAGTTCGAAGTACATAAAACATTATTCAAAATAAAATATTTAAAGACAGCTTCATTCACATGCGTGCTACCAAATTGCCTATATTAAAATTGTATATCATGAATATGCCAGATCTTTTTTTTAATAATGTATGGTACTGCTTTTTGGCCCGTCCGTTGCATTACTTAGGACGGGTCATATAGGCTCATGCATGCTGTACGTTCGTTTGTTTCTTTGTTTGTTTGTCCATCTCAAGACTTCCCGTGGTCCGATCTAACTAAATTTGGTATGCAGCCTCCCTGCGTGACCATAAGCAAATTCAATCTGAGTCATGCAGGTGCTGCTGCAGGTGCATCCTAGTTTATCTGGCCTGGAGGAGGGTCTGACTAATAGATAAAGCGAGCATATCATTAATTGGTATTTTTGGAATCATGGGGACGAGAGAAACTTGTTGGAATAGGTTTTGAAGCATTTTGGATAAGTCAGGGGTTACCAATCACAGGTCGGGCCAAAGTTGCTGTTATATATAGCTATTTTTCCTGTTATTATTTAGTAATTTATCCAGCTCAGAATTAATGCTAAATAATTGAAGTTGTAAATTAGGCTCCACCTGCAATTGGTTCCAATATTTATTTTTGGTGAATACTAGAGTTGAAAATCCATTTTCAACTAAGGTTGAAGTCCATTTACATGTATCTATGTGGTCGGGAACAGCATTAGAACTTTTCAAGATATTTACGCAAATTCTTTCATTCCAGACTTGCCCTTTCACTTCCTCACATGCTTATTACATCATTAATAAAATCCATCTAATTTTGAAGTGATCATTCTATTAAATGTATTATTAATTTAAAAAATTGAAGGAGTTTGCTGATCCCTACCGTCCCCTCGCAGACTCCCAGTTGTCCACGGACCTTACTTTAGGAGCCCCTGAGCTATATCCTTCGGAGAACCACATATATTTAATTTTTGTGTTCATCTCTTTAATTGTACTCGCAGCCATAATTATTTTTCTGCTTGACAAATCTTGGAGGGAGGTCCTAGTACAAGGGTTGGCAAACTTTTATCATAAGATTTTTTGTTTTATTATTTCCATTTCAAAGAGATGCATTTATGTGGACAATGCCATCGTTAGTATTGAAGATTATTCACGTAGAAAGACTGAGAGTCCAGCAAGAATGAAGAAATACCGTGAAAGGGATAAAATTGCTCTGAGATGTTACGAGGAAATTTAAACAATTATAGTATGCTTTCCTAGAAATCCTGGGAACTTTATTATTAAAACTGTGACTGATACCCCTAGGCTTAGTGAGGGGGTAAATCCAAGACTTATTTTAATGTACGTACCTCTCATTTACCGATAAAATATTTTTAATTTAATTATGTAAAGAAGTTAAGAAAACATGTATAATCTTCTAAGTCTTGGAATAAATAAATAAATAAAACTTGCAAAAAATATAAAAGCAAACAAATGAATCCTTGCCTACCAACAATACCATAGTAATTGCATTGAACTCTTCAACTTGAATTAGAGCTGTTGTCGAGGGTGAAGTGTAAACAACAGACACCATCATGAAACGCAAAACAAATAGAGCTGCATCAGTTGTGCTGCCCTTTTGATTTATTCATTTATAGTATTAAGATTTCTGAGTTTTCATCCATATTTTAAACTATCAGGTTAAGTCATCCAGTTCTTATAAATTAACAAGTTAATTTTATTTCATCATCCTCCACAGCTCCAAACTTCTCGGTTTCATATGCTCCCTGGTGGAATCGTCGGCGACCGTTCAACAGCATATGGTGCAATGTCGGGGTTTCCTTGTGGTGTCGTTCATGCTGCAGAGATGCACGAGAGACCACCTCACGCCTGATCTCCTCTCCAGCTTTCTGCAGTTGACTAAACACCTTCTGACCTGCTCCAGTGCGAATTCGGAATTACTTTTAAAACAGGTATGTGGAATTTTCTTGTGAGTCAGTCAACGGGCCTTGTCCAAGGCCCGTGACGTCTTCCGCTGGGCAATTGCCCTTTAGCGGAGCTTCGCGTGAGCCGGGCTCATTGGCCCGGCTTTCTGGGTGTGGCGTTGCAGGGCTCAATGCCCTGCGGCAGGTATCTGGTGTATAGTGTACACTCGAGCTGCAGCTCTACATGCCGATGGCCACATGCCAATAAATTACAGCTCTAGCTGCAATTACCTCCTATTCCCAAGTCGGCGAGCCGCTGGGCTCCTCTGAGGATACCAATCCGCTCGGCGATACAGCGACTCGGCAGACCTCAGAGCGGTGGGTAGGAGTGGCTGGGCCAGGATTTGCCCCTGTCTAGCTGTTCCGGCGACGCGGGCTTTGGGGCTTTTCTTGACTTGTCTGTCCATGTAGCTACTAGGATGTTTCCCTCTCCGACGCAGGCGTTGGAGCTTTCCAGACGAGGTACTAATGTGGTTCCCGCAGCGAATGGGACGTAGAGGATTTCTCAGTATTGACAGCCAGTATCGCAGCCAGGATCGAGGTTCCCGCGCAGCCAGGATCGAAGTTCCTGCGCAGACAGGACCGAACGTCCCTCAAGTGACATGTAGAACTTTCAGTTCTTTGGAAAAAACTTTAACCTTTGTGATTGGAACAAGTAACTTAAAATTCCATAGACTGATAGACATCGTTTTTCTTTTTTATTTTAACTTTTTTCTGAAAAAACAAGATTTTGATATTAGATTTAATTGTACAGATTTTTTTTTTTACTTTAGAAACTGAGTTGAAGGTTATCTACAACTTCTTTGCTTTAAGCTTTTATTAAAGAAAAAAAATCTGGATATCCGAAATTAAACATAAAAAAATGCTTTTCCTTGATAACCAAGGCCTAAATCAAATAAACAGTCCGACGCTATTCAGATTAACGACCCATATATTTGTATATACAGATTGAAAAGACCAGAGTTAAACAACCAGTAAGAGTAGTCTATCGCTATCTATAATACTATCTTTAAGCAAATTTTCATCACCATCTATGACAGTTACTTTTAATTTTCTATCTAAAGCGATAATTTCACAACTACAAATTAGAAGCACCTAAAACTACGCCACTTACCAAATTTAAACCAAATCGGTCTAGTAGTTTCATCCGTGTGTGCTGTCACGTGACCACGTGGACAATGAATACTGGATACATATTTCCTGAACACTGGATACAACATTTTTGTTTCCTGAGACCTCAAAATGTGAAGATCCACTAAAATCTCAAAATCGATCTTTCACATGATCACACTCACAAACACTCCTACTGCTGATTTAACACAATCAAAGCAATTTTTATAATTTTTTACCACTATTGCTTGGGCTAAGGTCCAGATTCGAAATGACCTGAAATGACTGAAAATATTTCTTGTTGACCCGCACTTTGTTACTGACTAATTAATGTTTATTAATCTAATCACATTGCAATCTCTGACCCTTTGTGTAGTGCTATACATCTATTTTCAGTGCCATTTACATTAATTTACATAATAATTATCTTTTGAATTAATTGGCAGTCACCAACAGGGCTCACTGTTGTGTGTTACAGGGTCATAAATTCAATTCGTAACAATCATAATGTCGTCACGGCAACACACAAAATTAAAAAGTAATGCCGGTATATGTTTTACCCAGCAATATTCCTCAGATGTGTAAAGGGAAAGACACAGCACGTGAGCGAGCATCTTGGTGTGTGAAGTGTGATAAGAATATTGATAAATTATTATATGCACAGTTCGATTATTATAGCTTGAGCTGGTGCAGTAATTTTGTAGATTAACCCAAGAGATACTTTTCGACTTAATTTTTATCCATATTAAGAAACTAAGTATAATATTCATTAGTAAGTATTCATTTCCGGTATTTTATTTCATAG
>JAOPUG010000105.1:10775480-10789459 GCA_027564375.1 Micropterix facetella
TTCCATAGCACATTTCTATTAATTTTCTCATACAAATGCACTGAGCCATCTTTGTTTAGCGCATTTGTATGAAATGTTTGTATGAGAATTGTAAGAGATTTTTATACAAATGTTGTCGCCTTAAAGGAAAATATAATCATAAAATTTTCAAGCCTCCGATTCGATTCATATTCTATGAAATATCATTTTCCTGGACAGTCTCGGATGCACAGGACTTCATCACAAATCAAAAAATGTCCATATTAAAGAATGTACAGTTATGTAAGAATCAAATGACATAAAATGCCATGGGTATAAAGTAAAGTAAATAAGTAAATGGTTTCACTGTTAACGTTCCAGCTGTGGTAATTGTTAAACTAATTAATTTGTTTTTCTTTTCTTTTTCCAGATGGTCCACGGCCACCTCATAAGGACATCCTTACAATACGAGCATACATCCTGCTCTTCTTAAAACAGCTTATTATGATCGGAAATGGTGTGAAAGATGACGAATTACAAGCTATATTAAACTACCTCACAACAATACATGAAGTATGTACTGCAATTTCTCTTTTTTATAAAAAGGTCTTTCTGATGTAGTCATACCGCCGTATTCACAAAATGGTAGGAGAGACTGCTTGATGATAATAAAATTGGGCGATAACCAATTTCCGATCACGGCTACCTGCACATAGTCCTAATTTAAGGGACATTGTAGCTTACCCCCACCGATGTATCTATTGGCTACCAGTCCATACTATAGATCTTGCAAGCAGCTCACCTGGGATACATCACCCATAGCAGCTACTCACACTTAGTATTAATTTTAGGGCAACTAAATATCCTACACCCGGCTCAACTGGAAGACAAGTCACAGAATCCTTGATGGACAGAAACCGCACACATAAGCCATAGCAACCTTATAGTGACCATTATTTTTTAAAACTGGGCATGTGTAATATTACATGCTCTGCTAACACATGTTCTATTCTGCATTTCCTGCAAACGGGGTAGTCGACTATCAGTTATCAGGCCCACCGTTTTAAAAGCTACACACATAGCAGCGAAGGATGTCTCAGATTATATGGGGAAATGCTTACGTTAAAATGAGATGTATGTACGGATGTGCACAACTTTAAACTGTGCTATGAAGCTGTAATGGGAATCCATTTATCACTGAACAGTCAGCCTTCATCCATCCATCTGAAAAAACAAGATAATCCTTTTGCAAACTAAAATCTCTCAATTAAAGTACAATTTAAGCAAAACACAGAGAAAAAAAAATACATTGATTAAATTGGTGAATGCCGTCTTTTAAATAAAGGATGACAGTTGGAAATATTTAAAAAGTTCGATTGTATCAATTATTCAAAACAATGATAAACGGATGCGTCTCTCGTTTTCCACTAGCCATTAAATTAAAATAAAAAAGCTTGATATGCTCATGTTTATGAAAGAAATCACCCAAATTTTCATTCTGTATTGAGATGATTATGCTTAAGCCTATATGATATTTACAAGAGTTGTTATGGTGTAATGGTATGGTAATGATAACATAGGATTAAATTGTATAATATTATTAATATAAAATCGAAGACTATCGCGGTTGATTGTTTGACATTATATGTAATAAAACATAAAACGAATTTACCACGTGAATTTTGTAACACTCGATGTTTTGACGATGTTGCAACCGCCGTTGCAGTGCCGTCAATCATCATCCGTGTTCTGCGGGTAGGCGGCAAAGTGTTGATGTTACTGCACAGATTGTAACGGTGGCGGGACAGTGGGTTTGGTGGGTGCAAATTTTGAAAATCTGCACGGTCTGTCGGCACATGAACGGTCCGTGCAAACACCGTTCAATCTGCGTTATGCGGTAAATTCATTTTATCTTATTTATAATATTATTAATATTTTAAGAGGGTTTGGTAAAATTCTTTGTATAAATTCGTTTAAAGGACGATGCTTATATGTAGAAATAAATATAATAAAAACTGCTCACATAGCAGCGAGAGATGTCCCGGATTGGATAAGAAATATGTACGTTAAAATTATTAAAATGATTATTAAATTTGCCAAAAAATTTATCATATTTTTAGGATACATTCAAAATTTTCAAATATTTCTATCATCCCTTATTTGAGAGGACATTTGCCGATTTAATCAATATGATCATATGCCGATAATCAATGTGACCAGTCTCTTCGTTTGTCTGTGAACCATTGCTGTAAATTTTATCGAATGAACTCTCACTGCTGTCCGCCAAAAATTGTGTACCAAACCATGGCACCTAGCCAACACTATAATGGCCTATTGACAGTTGATAGTGTTGTGAGCGTTATTACGTCATAATTCAATTTATTTTGTAATGAATTTTGCCAAAATGAATAATTTTTCTTCTGGAAAAACTAATTCGTCGTAGATTTTATGTAATTTACAGTGACAGGGGAAATCGAATGTCTCGATGAAAATCACAAACTGGATAACGATATTATATGTTTTTTTAAATAGGTACTATAAATATTAATTTCTTCCCGAGAATCCAGAATTCAATATTGTTTGGCAATGCCATAAACCACAAACCTGATTGAGCCTCATAATGGAAAGGTTTTTTATAGGAAGATCCGACAACTTTGAAGCATCATTAGGATGAAGATAGGAAGAAACACACAAAAACAATAATGCAATGTTTCATTTAGAGAAGCAAAGCAAATTTGAAGCTGCGACATTGTCTTAAAACACAGTACTTTTATAGAATGTTTGCTGCTTAAAAAAATAAATTACAGGGTAGCAAAATAATATCATACACTCTGTATTAATAAGGTCCTCAACTTAAGGATTTTTTGCATAACGTTTCCTAAAAAAAATACTCAGGTAGCATGCTTACGACCAAATCTATTAAATTTTGCATAAATTTTGTGTCTTTAGTTAGTATATGGGACTAGAATGTTTCAGTCCACTCTGTTAAGTTCGGATAGTTACACTCTCTAATTATTTACAGGATGAAAATCTTCACGACGTCCTACAAATGCTCATCTCTTTGATGTCAGAACATCCGAGTTCGATGGTTCCCGCGTTTGATGTAAAGGTTGACTATTTTAATATCTAATTTAGGAATCATTATCACTATCACGACTGTTACGTTAATTATATTTTAATGCGATTGCTAGAAAATTGATGAAAGAGATATTTGACTGTTTCATGAAGAAACCATAAAAAATATGACGAAAAGGTACAGTTTTACACAATCTCTTTAAAATTTACTTGTAATCGTTTTAGTAACTTGAAATTATTTTCAAATGTACCTAAAAATTAAATGAAGAGAAATGAATTATATATATCTATGAAATTGAAGACTATTGCGGTTATCTGATATTATAAATCAGACAAAGCAAATTTCCCATGTGAATTTTGGAGCACCCGACGTTTCGGTAATTTAGCAACCGCCGTTTTCCAGGATAGTCTATCCTGGACATCGGCGGTTGCAACATCGCTGAAACGTCGGATGTTATAAACTTCATGCTATATTTCACTTTACTTTTTGAGACATTTACGTTTCTCATCAAATGTGATCTGGTGGTCCCTGTTGGCACCTTTGAATCCTAACGGTTCCATGTAGCTTGGACTTGAATGGCCGCTGTTATCCGGTCTGCTCAACTCGCAGGGCAACTCCTATCCGGGAGCCTCCACGATAGGAGTGACGGGAGCCTCCATGAATGGAACCAACCTAGTGAACCCACTTGCGGGAAATCTGGGGACGGAACCTTAGGCGGATCTGGACGGCTGATGCACGGTATGGGCAAACCGGCCATGTTGCCAATCGACTGACACCCGGAGGAGTCTAGGAATGTATATTCCCTAAGATGCGGGGATAGATGTCACCTATCCTGAAAAACGACCCGGTGGCCACCCGATCTCGGGTGATGTTCCGAGTAAAGGACGCCACGGATCTGCGATATTTCCGAGTAACGGAATGCCGCATTATTACATCAGGTAGAGGCTGCGCTACCGACTTCGAGCCTGAAACCAAACGGTTAAATGGAGATATCCATCTAAATTTGGTAGTTAGGCAGTGAGGCTGGCCCTCTGGACAGCTTTGCTCCCTGGTACCTCGCTATTAAGGCGTCGGTCTCTAACAGGCCGTGATTAGTTGGACACATGGATTTGTTTTGTCAAAACGTCTTTACGCTCATCCGGAGGCAATATAACGATAAAGTTCGTTGAAACTTCTCAGTATGGTGGGTTTGCCCGTAGTATTAATCTAAAACTTATGTTGTTAGTACCTTCATAATCATATTATTTGTCTAAAACCTAGAAGGAAGTATGTTCACATAAAGGATGAGATAATATTTAACATTCAAGCGCATTAAACTTCAAGTTTTGTATATAATAATTCCTATATTAGAATTTTTTTTCTTTTGTCCTTGCAGCATAAGTTGTGGTCTCTAACATCAACGCAATGCAACAACTTTATAATAATGAGTATTTTCACTGCCATTTTCCCCCGCCTGATAGATGTGAAGTGAATGATGCCGATGTGTGACGAGTGAGGGAGAAGATAGATAAATTATTATATGTATTTGAGTGAGAAGAAAGAATAATATTGCTGTTTGTCAGACGGGCAGCGTCGCCAAAAGGCCGGCACATTTTCCAGCAATAATGCTGTCAATAACAGAAAAAAATATCTCCTTAAGTTAAAATACTAATTATTAACATACGAATATTAATAAGTCCAAGAAAATATTTATGGGAAATGGTAATTTTTTTCCATATCAACAGTATTATGACTGGAAAATGTCCTAGCCATTTGGCAACGCTGATCGTCCGTCAAACTGCTATGTTTTCTTTCTTCACTCTCAGTTGCAATTTATCTATGTTCTTCCTTACTCCTCAGAACTGAGCTCCGTGCAGATGCTCGCCCGAGCGGTGCATCATTCACTTTACACTTTTCGGAAGTTAAGTCACCACTGGTGCCACCTACAAAAAGTTTTGCGCACACATCCCATCGAGAATCAATGGAAGAAAACTCATCTAACTGACAAAATTTCATAGAAGTAGCAAAATAACATAGAATTTACAAATGTCTTCTTGAAGTTTATTATATAGAAACTATAAACTTATGTATAATATAACAAAAAACATTTAAAATCTCATGAAGTTATGATAAAATAGATCAAAATACGATCTTTATCCACTCTTTACCCAGTTTTAATGGCCGAGTCATCATTTTAGTGTGTTATTTTACCAAGTGTTTCATCACTAGCGTCACTAGTTATCTATTTTTAATTTGAAATTATTGGTTTGGTCCATTTTCGATTAATAAAAGGATAATCTAGTTGGTATCCAAAATGTGAGTTTTTTTATTGTATCAGATTTATCTATCTGCTCTTGGTCAAAAACGTGTCCTTTTGTCCAATTTTGAAACATAATTAATATATAATTATTTCTTTGAATCTTAAAACCATAATTGTACTATACTGTGTACTAATTCTGTGCAAGTTTTATGATACTGTATCTTCACCAGTCCCTTAACTCGCACATTTCATTTAAACTTATTTATTTTATTCATGTTTTTTTCAGTACGGAGTTCGAACCATATTCAAGCTGCTCGGATCTGAAAGTCAACTTATCAGACTGCAAGCGTTGAAGCTCCTCGGTTTCTTCCTCAGTAGAAGTACACATAAGTAAGTTACATTTTCTAATACTTCATATTGCATGACTGAATTTTGGGTTAGAAAAAATCAGAAATATTTAGCATGGACTGTGGACTAAAAAGTGTGGAATTAAGACAATGGACATACACACTGTAAAATTATCAGCATAAAAGGACAGTCAGATTCAGAATATTATTATTATTGGTTAATGGACAAACAGCAATTGCTGAAATGACATTGACAATTGATTAAAACAATCATATTTGTTTTTGATTTTTTTTACACAATTACTGTTGACTACTTCTGGCAGTCCATTCCAATCGTTCACCACACGGTTCACAAAAAAGTTCCTCCTTACAAAATTAAATGAAAGTCCAACTACACAGTTTCTATGAATTCCCACGTAGGTTTATTGGCACTAAGTATAAACATTTACGGCCTTATTTAGAATAGTTGCTTAAAATTTAGGAACGAGCTTAGCGACCATCCATCGAATATCATTATTTAGAATCAATGCTTAGCTCTAAGCAATGTTTTGGGGCCTAATGGGGCTGTGCAGCTCAGGCCATATGACTATCTTATTACACCGGGCAGCCCGACTCACGACTCAGCTCCTATCTGGCAGCCTCCTCAAAGAGAGACCAATCCGGTAAAACCTCGGACGGCCCTGGATGGTTGATGTATTAATCGGTTTACCGGCCTTGCTCAACTGATGAATAGCCGAGCGAGTCTAGTTGCATAATGCTTCTTAGGGCGCGGGGGTAGCTATTGACCTGGTATCACTTATCCTTAGAAACGACCTATTGTCCACCCGATCTCGGGTGACCTTCCGAGTAAAGGATACCACAGTATTGGGTCCGCGATATTTCCGAGTAACGGAATACCGCATTATCACACCAGATAGAAGTCGCACAAGCAACTTCGAGCCCAAAACCAAATGGTAGGATGGAGAAATCCGTCTAAATTTGGTAGTAAGGGCACGAGGACAGCCAGCTGGGTTTGAAAATTCTCAGTGCCACGTGGTAAGGAGTCGGACTCTCGTGGACTGAGGGATGCATGTTGAATTGTTGATATGTATTGTCCTAATTCCTTACCCTCATCTCGGGGCGATATAGCAATAAAGTTCGTTGAAACAACTCCAGGGTGCCGGGTTCGCCATAGTAATGGTCTTAAATCCAAATTTAAGCAATGTCTTAGCGGCTGTCGTTCTCAAACGTCATTTAAGGCAAGCAAGCCTGGTTTAACGAGTGCCTAGCTTTGTATTTTTCTGATTTTATCTGCATTATAGACGATTAATAGTATTTTCCGAGTTTACAAAAAAATTGATGATGTTGAGGTCCAGGAGAATTACTCAAACATACAAAAAATGGTTTGATCCGTTTATTGAACTGACAGAAGAAGAGGTGTGCTCGAAATATTAATTCACCAAAGTGAATATAATAAATTTTTTTTGTTAACCATTAAAAAAAAAAAACGTGAAAACACACCAAAATAACAACCAGCACGTAACAGTACTGACGAAGCAAACAAAGCTCAGCTGAGAAATGACATAAAAGACTGCTTTGACAGTTAGCGTTGTGCGAAAATAGGCGGTTACTAGTAGCTACATCGCGACTTTGAGCATCGAAGCTTTGCTTAGTTAAGTCACCGTTAGGAAACATTTCTAAATAACCAATATTTGGATGGTGTATTACCGAGATAATCTTTACTTATCTAAGACACCACTAAGCATCTTAAGCAGTTATTCTATTAGTTTTAGGGCTGTTAATTTTAAGGTAAAGCCAAACAACTGTAATGATTGCTTATGTAATGTATTTGTAATGTATGTAATGTAATTAATTGTAATGAATCTTGAAGGTTTCAATCATGTCTTTTAGTCTCAAAATTTGTAAGTCGGTCATCGTACGTCATAGTTCGCAGGTCATATGAAAGGTTTGTGTAACGGCGGTGAACTTCCTTCTACAAGTAGATGTCTATTTGGAAATAGGGATTCCATATTTTAAATCCATACTCCAACAGAAGTCCAACATAGGATAGGGATTTTAAAAGGCTTTCCGAATAAAGTATCTTGTAGAGTTCATTCTATTAACTATGTCAACAATGTGTGGTTCCCATTTTAAATCGTATAATATGGAATATCAATACAATAGTTCTGTTACAACAGAATTGATTGCATAAAAATTACTTAACCATTCGGTTTCTCATACATATTTATGTTTTTTGGGAAGGTCAAATTAGTAATGACCAGGGATAGTTCAGTAATTTACAAACATTAAATATTGAAAGTGTTTATGTATTAATTCGTTGATTAAACGTTGATTAAGTCACAGATCATTATTTTGTTTCAGACGAAAATATGATGTAATGTCGCCGCACAATCTTTACACACTGCTAGGGGCAAGGTTGGCATCGGCCGGCGGTACGAACAATGGAAACACCGAAGGTTTAACTTTGCCAGTGTACAACGCCCTCTACGAGCTGTTAACAGAGCATGTCGGTCAACAAATTCTTTACACTGGACATCCGGAGCCACAGCCACATTTTCGACTCGAAAATCCAAGTCAGTATCATTTTTAATTTTTTAAATATTGGTAAATAGTATATTACAGCGCTGAATATTATGTCCACAAGACTGATACAGAGAGGCGTTCTTGTTGTCCAAATGGAGGTTGGTTCGATAAACACAACTGCTACTCTTCCCTCTCCAATAAGGGAACAAATCCTTTGTCTCCAATATACTGCCTTTGTAGTTTTAAGCTCCATCTGTTAATAGGTATTTTGTTGACAAAACAATAACTCTATTTAGTTTACTATTTATTAATTCATAATCTTATTAATGAGGTGTGGCAGAGATCATTGAACTAATCAACTGATAATAGATAAAGTCATCTAAGTTTTGATTTGTCTGAGTTTGTTATTATTTCGAGAAGGGAGCATTGAATGCTTGTAAACTGCACACCTGCGCAGATAACCATTATTTTTCTCAAAATCTATCTCTATAATGTATTTATTAGTAGCCTCCCTTTGAGTCGTAAAACTATGGCAGCAGATAATTGAATATGGGATCACAAATGTGTTGGCATGAATATTGAGTAATGTTTTGATACAAATTAAAACTTTCCGTATATGCTTAAGTATATATTGTGATGGTGGCAATTTTTTTCAAGGGGTGATGTTTTTTTCATTGTTAATAACTACAGGTTGTTCGTGACTGTTCGACAAACTATTCAGGAGGAATTTTTATTTTGTTGTGTGGGGCTTTTTCATGGTTTATTTAGCCTTGTATCACTGCGACCATTTCTGGTCTATTGTGATCGCCACCTACTATAGTTCCGTGCTAAGCTTTGCGTCATTTAAGAACCGCAGTAAACTCTTGGCACTGGATTGGTGTACCTCTTCAGCTTGTAGGTAGTAGCCACCAAGGTAGATATTTATTTTACGTATCAGCGAGTCACATTTTTTTCATAGGGTAACGCTGTATGTAAAATGAACACGATTTCTTTATAAATAAAATTCTGGAAAAACATGATTATTGACCACTTAAGTTTCAATTATTCTTTGAAAGGTCGACCTTGCAGTCACGAATACTCCGTATACTATAAGTAGAGTTGTACTATACAACAAGGTATTGAAAATTATGAGATCTGTTAATACTTAAATGTTAGGAGAAACGATCCCTGTTGTAAATGAAATTATCAGAAATGAAGTAATTGAATCTTGTTTTCACAGTGGTGCTAAAAGTAGTCGCAACCCTTATCCGCCAGTCGAAGCAGACGGAGCAACTACTCGAAGTTAAGAAGCTGTTCCTCTCGGACATGACACTGCTGTGCAACGCCAACCGAGAGAACAGACGCACCGTTCTTCAGATGTCGGTGTGGCAAGAGTGGCTGATAGCGCTCGCCTACATCCACCCTAAGAGCGCCCTCGAACAGAACATCTCCGACATGGTCTACTCACTGTTCAGGATGCTTCTACATCATGCCATTAAGCATGAGTATGGCGGCTGGAGGGTGTGGGTCGATACGCTGGCTATTGTGCATTCTAAGGTATGTTTGTTGGTAATAGGATAATGTTCTTCTTCTTCAGTAGTGATCAAAGTTATGTCGTCAGATTGGTCCTCACACTTTTCTGACCAAAATACTCTGGCTTGTCTAGTTTCCGAGATACTGTATATGCGAGTCATACTAAAAGGTTCTGCAAGTGGCCACTTGGTTATAAAATAATAAAAACGGATCTTTCTGCGTGAAATTCAAAGTGTTATAATCGCCGTTGTCAACAGTAGATATTTTACCAGAGTAAAAATCCGTTTCTATTTATTTTATAATTTTATATGGCCTCTTAGTTTTTGGTTTCAAAAGTAATTCCGATTTTCGAATATGAATTCTTTGGCCCTAGAATACATTTTTCCCTATGATGGTCAATCGTATTTATGAAGTATACGAAATGATTGTTTCTGTCAATAAAATAAATAAATAAATAACTATTTATGTATCAAAAGCCGTAGTATTACGTAGGACGGGCCATATAGTCTGATGCATGGCTGTGTGTTTGTTTGTCCATATGTCTAAAGATTTCCCATGGTCTGATCCTAACCAAATTTGGTATGCAACCTCCCTGGGTAACCCTAAGCACCACCGGTGGCAGCAAATTCGATCTGTGTCCTGGGATCAGGTGCATCCTGGGTTACTTGACCTGGATGATGGTCTGACCAATAGGTAGAGCAAGCATTGTGTATATGGGTATTTTGGAATCATTGTGTCAAGAGAAATTTGTTGGAATAGGTTTTAAGCCATTTCGGATGTCAGGGTTTACCAATCAAGAGACGGGCCAAAGTTACCGATGTATATAGATACTTTTACTGTTATTTTTTAGATAAATTACACCTTAATGTAATTGAAATATACTATTAAAATACTATCTAATCATATATCTTTTCATTAGGTACCTAACAAAATAACTAACAAAATGCAATTAGTTTACTCCATATCTAGAATATGTGCTCCAGTACTAGTCATACATAGATAGGCCTTATAGGTAGTAGAAAGAGTGTGGGCGTTAGTATCTGGAAAGCCTTTCAAATGAGATAGGTGACCCTTCACAATAGCAGTTATGTGCTCATTCCACTTGAGACAACTAGCTACTATCACTCCTAGGTACTTCTACTACTGCACAACTTTTAGTTCTGCTCTATCTACCTCCAATCTCCATCTAGCATATATCTATATAGTGAAAGGGTGGTTTCACCCAATATGCATACAGTATATTTTTATTTATGTAGTTTGATGAGGCAATCATCGGTCCATGCCTTGATTTGATCAAGGTCGCTCTGCATTTCGCTATGCAAAATGGACTGCCAAGAAATTTTGTATCATCATTGTAAAGACTTGTAACTGAGAGGAATAATTTTTATTTATTATTCATAGGTATCATACGAGGAATTCAAACTTCAATTCGCACAAATGTACGAGCATTACGAGCAGCGTCGCTCCGACAACATAACCGACCCGGCAGAACGCCAGCAAAGACCCATCTCGACCATCTCCGGCTGGGATCAACTGAAAGGAATTTCCGACAGCAGAGAAAGCTTAGAAAAATCCCCACCCACTCACCGGGTGAATCACAGCGCTCAGACCGAAATAGGAACGGGGCTATCGCTGCGAGAGGTCGAGTATGAGTGCTCGTGTAAAACCGATAAAGATGTAAATAATGTAATTGTAAAAAGTGACTCTGTTGTAAATAGTAGCGATGTAATTGAATATAGCGAAGTTTGTAAAGTGCACTCACCTGTGAAAGATGTGTCTAGTCCTGTTTGTAATGGTAAAATGGAAGAATCACCCGATAAAAGCGTGTCGAGCTCAATAAGCTGCGATGATTTAAACCGGAAGATCGGCGAGACGATACCAGAGAAATTAGTTCCGGAAGACTCTCGAAAAGAAGATAGTTTAGACTATATACCAGTGCGAGACACCGATTTAAATTTGGACAATGGGGTAGTGAGTTCGAGTTTGTCTGCGAGTGAAACGGCGAGTCCGTTGAAAATAGAAACGGACTTTTCAAACGTGGAAATGGCGACGATAGGTCGCGAATCGGAAATGTCGAATCCGTCCGAACCATACTTGACGCCGAACGAAGCTACCAGCCCGAGGAAAATCGACGACGACGATTCGGAGACCGATCCGGCGGCAGTCGCCATTCAAATCGTCGATGACATCATTACCGTTGCGATTGAGACCATCGTTTCAAAATCAGAGAGCGACGAAGCAGCGAATGAAGCCTTTGGCGATACAGAAACTGTCGCCGAAACGCCGACCGTCATTGTTTCCGATATCCTAGATGATATATTCTCAAATGCTTTCAATACACTAGAAATCGAAGAAGAAAAGCCGGAGGAGAAATTAGATGATAATAGCCCGCAGCGCGTCAACCCGTCGGATCATCCGCATGAAGGCAACGTTTTACCGCTCGACGGCGATTTCATTCGAGACGCTCAAAAACCGCCGGAAATAACTGAAACGGAAACGCCAGTATCCGAAATCGAGGATATTGTGTCTGCGGAGAACGCTAAAAACGAAACGCAATCTGAATTGATAGCCGAAGACGATAAAGGACCGCCGACGCCGGAGATACCGCCGATATCGACGATTAGTGAAAATATTTCCCTTTCGAATAAACCGGACGCGCGACTTGAAGGTAGCGATGAATATGCTAGCGGTTCGCGAGAGGGGAATGCGACCGAAGTTACCAGAAGATCCAGCCTACCGGGCGATGGAGCGATCCATCAAGAGGCGCAAAAAGATGGACAGCAAAATGAGTCTCATGGTTCAGTCTATTCACCGCATAAAAGGCCAAGGAGCGCATCCACTAGTACGCAAGTTGATCCAAATCACTTTGGTAAGTTTTACCATTGATTATAGATAGTTATATAATCAAAGGTTTTACATTCATCTTCATCTTCTCGTAGTTCCTTTACTGTTGGAGTTTGTTCATTTATCGGGACAGGTTTAACCTTGGATGCGGCAACTAGGAACAGTAAAGTTGTACTGTGGCTAAACCACAGATACTTTAACCATTAGAGTTCTTTTCTCATATTAATCTTTTACAAATAGATGGCAATTATACATGCCAGCGGCACTGTGAAATATTAAAAATAATGTAATGTTAAAATAAAGCTTCTTTGTTTTTTTTTCATGTGAATGGAAGGTAGTAGAGAAGTTTTGGATTCTTAGGTTATAAAATATGGTTTTTTTTAAATATTATATTTAAATGGCTCTAGATTATTAACAATTAACTCTGTTTATTAACAAAAACCAACATCTCTGAATGGATATTACTGATGAATTAAATTACATACAGTTATTTTTCATGTCTAAATATTATAATTAATTTTAGCTTCTTATCTGTCTAAGGCAGCATTGCCCAAACTATTATTCCCGAAGCCCGGTCGTTTTTATGCTTCCCTTTCGTGACCGAGGGTTTGTTCTGGTGTAGGTAATACTGATCACCACAGAAATACACACACTTTTTTAGTCGTCTTACTGGATACTTGCCGCAGGGCGCTTAGCCCTGCGACGACACACCCAGAAAGCCGGGTCAATGGTCCCGGCTTTAAATTAAGCTCCGCTATAGGGCAATAGCCCAGTGGTAGGCGCCAAAGGCCTTAGACAACACCCGTGATAGTGGTGTTTTCACTGACGAAAATATCGTGTCTCTCTCGCCGCCCCCTAAATGACGAGTCATGCCACTGGAATATTTACGAGTATGATTGACTAAACAATAAGGAGGCAATGTTGCGGCCCAGTATTTTATTTCTGTGGCTCGGTGCCGGCGCAACCCACTATTTAAAAAACGCTGGTCTAAGGACATTGCTGTAAGCGGTTACACGGAGGAACCGAAGATTGTGTTATTTTCTTTTTATCTATTTTATGTGACTATATGGAATCTAATTTAAATGTTTCTTTGGAAACATGGAAATCTGATAATTCACAAAATTAGTATTCAATAGACTTTTACTTGATGACTTTTGAAAGGCTCGATAATTTCCACCATAGCGTCACCAGGAACCCGTTCAAACCATTGTCTTCTGGTGTACCTGTAATGCAAGCCGTAGCTAGGTACTCGCTGTTCTATTTGTGAAGGGGTGGTGTGGCGGTGTGTATACAGGAATGTTTTATTATCAATTGCGCCTGAGTTATAATAAAATACTACGTTGAAAGGGCATAATCAGCCAATTGTGTGTTGTCGACGAATCGTCTAATATCACTGGTCGACATTTTTTTTTTTAAGTGCAGTCCCTCAAGCATAGCTAATTTTTTTATATGTATTTACTATTGTTAAACACAAAATGAA
>JAOPUG010000105.1:10842311-10854207 GCA_027564375.1 Micropterix facetella
TTTGTTTTCCGACGAATTCTACAAGTAAGATTCCATTGGAAAGAACCGCCAAAGAAAACCAGTAACCGCTTTTTTGGTACTATTATTGTCAAATACAATTAGGATTCTATATAATTAAAAATTTTTTCATTTCTTCGGTCCTTGTCGTTCACGTCCTCGACGTTCTCGTGAATTGAAAACATAAAACAGAAAAAAGACAGGCAGAAAACAAGTAATTCAACAATAAATCCTTTATGTATTGAATTTTAGGGGGTTTTTAAAATGCTCATAAACTTTGTTATTATTCAACCAATTTGAACCAATCTTATCAATTTTCCAACCTAACCTACGTTTTAGAAAAAAGAGTATAATTTTTTTAATTTTAGTTTTCATGGGAATACTCAATTCAGCCAAGAAGCAGCCGCTCACTTGTTGAGAGCGTTAGTTTCCTTAACATTTCTGAATCCTCTGTAACAGAGGATTTATTTAAATCGTATCACTTAAGTTTCCTATTGATAGAGAAGGAAGAATGTGAAAGTGCGGGGCCGCGGCTGCCAACAGTTGACAATTATGAGGACAAACGCGTTATCGCTATCATAGACTTTTACTTAACCGTCCCAGCGCGGTTAGGTAATGGTTGGCACTAGCTGCTGCAGTGTTTACGAAGCGGCCAATGCTAGTAAGGTATGCGTGGTTATTGAGGCGGAATGAGGATCAATTCCAATACGGTATATGGTCGGGTCGTGGTCTCGTGGCGCCCGCGCCCCGCGGGGCACCGGACTTAAACAAACAACAAAATTCAAGGAGTTCGTAATATCGCATGATCGCGCGCGGCGCTGCGTCCGCCACGACTTCCCCAACATTTTTCACGTCAATTTGCATTCGTATTCATACTCAGTGCCGTATTTATGCCTAAGCCCGTTAGGCCCGGGCCTAGAGCGGCAAATTCGAAGGGGCGGCAATTGAGCTGGAGAAATATAAATAGGTATATGGTAAAACATCATACTTGTAAATTTTGATCGTAATTTACGCCCGAGCGCGGCCGACAAATCACACAAAAATGATCTAGCTGGGCACCAAGAAACCCCACGGAGGTGCAGTCCGTTTTTTCGACTGAAGGTCAATAAAGTATTTCAAATCAAAATAAAACAGATGTGCCTGCAAAATTTATGTCGACCACATGTAAGGCAAGGCCTTTTGAAATTTACGAAAAGGTTCCATAATATAATCCATTGCATTCTGCACGTTTGAATTTTGATTTCATATAACAATTTTAATATGAAATTAGAATTGTTGGCCGAATTCGATTCCTTTCTAGGTGAACATATTCGCCATTATGGAAATATTGATAGCGAAAAAATCATCGTATCTTCCTTTTCAAACCTGTGATAAGTTTATGACAATAATGGCAGACGTTATTCGAAAATTTGAAAACAATTAAAAGCTAGTCTTTAAAAAGGTTTTTTTGTATTATTTTATTTTATGTTTTTTTAGTTAAATTTCTCAATAACGCGGGCGGCGCCGTGGGCACCGATATATTCAGTATTCTTTATTATATTGTCACCAGAACCAAAGGTATACAACATTTCAGCTCGATCGGTTAGGGAGAATTCAAACAGACCAGTCGATCGTCGTATATATCCAAGAATGGAGGGCCGCTCTTCAGGATGCTTGCTAAGCGAAAACCGGCACGCCGACCAGTGCTCATACATCCAGGGTCACCCAATGGGATCCCCCTGATCAGCTGCCATGCACAGCGGGCTCACCGGTTTCGTCCCTCTTCGAGGAGGCTGCTGGATAAGTGTTGAGCCGTGAGTCGGGCCGACCATGATATACAAAATTGGCAATTAAGACCCGAGCTGCACGACCCCATTAGACCCCAAACAGAAGGAGAAGGATATCAACGACTTGGTCCGTTACGAGAACAGCGTAATAATGTAAACATATTTACCCATTACGTCGCACTATGATTTGTCCTCTGTCCAATCATTCATGATGAGGAAATAACCCTCGACAATACCGCAACGCGCAACGACCGTCACTTTCTACGTCCACGAGCGCATTGCGATCCCCCTTTGATTCGCAGCAAAAACCGTCGTTCGTCGGCTCGCTGCAAACCAACCGCACGCGTTCTGCTCGCGAACAACGTCAACACTATGATTTTTGGTAATAGTAACGTGCAATTATTATAGTTACAGTTCGCTAATGAGTACCCGGCTCTAGGTACCTACGACCAGTGGCGTACCTATGGAAAATGGCGTTCTAAGGCAAGCCTTGAAGTTACGCCTCTTTACAAAATATATTTATCTGAAATAAACATAAAAAGAAGTCGACTTTTTCTCGGACCAGTAATGATAAAACATATTTATGTAATAAAAATTGACACTCATAAAATCCAATATAACAGCTTCTGCATCCATCTTGATTTGTGGAATATTTATCGCCGTTTTCTTATGGCATTGACGTTGACCATTAAAGTGTGTCCACTCAGTTTATCGCGTTAATTTGAGGAAAAATTAACAGCAGTTTTTATCACGATCATAATGGGCATTGATTTTGACCGTAAGCATTGCCCCGCCATAAGTGAGTTTTCCTTAGGTTAGTTCGTCTCGGTACTTGATTATGTAATAATTTCTATCATAAGAATAATATAATAATAACGTTTTGGAAGTTTGGGAATGACGGTCCCCGGGGCCTCCGTGAAAAAAGTCACGACAGTCCAACAATGGCCCCCCGTCGCGAGACGCGAGGCCCTGGGGCCCACCGAAGGAGGGGCTCTTTCTCTCAGTGTCATTTCATTTCGTTACGTATCTCTCCCTGCCTATACATTACTTGGTGCCCGTTACATTCTTAATAGGAATTAACCTAATAACTCACTTATTTGTATAGCCAGAAAAAAGGCAGAGAGAAATGGATTGAAAATTGAAATACAATTTTTTTTTTAAATATACACAGCGATTCTGCAAAGAGCGCCTTAAATTAAGAAAGTGATTTGTAACATTAAATACTGTTAAATAACATTCATTGGCAATTTTGGCCCATCCCGTGCTTGGTAATCCCTGTCTTATCCAAAATGGCTTAAAACCTATTCCAATTAGTTTGTCTAGTCATCACGATTCAAAAACTACCCATATACGCTAGTCTAGCTGTACCTACCTATTGGTCAGATCCTCCTCCAGGCCAATTAAACCAGCTTACACCTGCAGCAGCACCCAAAATGGTTTAAAACTTATTACAACAAAATTATCTCGTCACCACGATTCCAAAAATCTATGTTTACTACTTATATAAGCTATGTTGCTCTACCTGTTTGTCAAGTCCACCCCCATACCAACAAGTTTACTAATCCAACGAATTTTTTTCGTCACCACGATTCCAAAAACACTTATATACGCTATACTTGCTCTATATATTGGTCAGATCCTCCTCCAGGCCAAGCAAACCAGAATGCACCTGCATGAGCACCTGCGGTACTTGCATCGAATTGAATTTCTACTTGAAGGGTCACTTAGAGAGGCTGCATACCTAATTTGGTTAAAATCGGATCACGGGAAGTCTTCGGACATACGGACAAACAAATTGACAAACAAACGCACAAACGTACATCATGAATCAGACTTTATGGCCCGTCCTACCTAATACTACGGATGGACCAAAAACATTTTTCTCCTAAAAAAATGTTTTTGGATAGTAGAAGAACTCTAATTACAGAACAATATTCTACACAGAAAACCGAATTTAAAATCATTTATGACCTATTTAATTTAGGCTTTAGTTAAAGAGAATAAAAATACTGAACATCCAAAAGTTGAAATGGACATAAACCATGTTTTTCCTCAGTAAAGAAGGCCTAAACCAAGAATAGTTGTAGATTATTTTCAGCTCAGTTTTCCATGTAATATTTCCCGTAATTAAAAATCCTGCCAATAATAGTATTAGCTTTTTTATTTTTTTAAATCCTATGTTCCGAGTCTGTTATTCTATCCGTCCATTCGCACCTGAATCTCAGAAAATAAGTCCCAGAGAAAAACGGTTAACTACCAACTGTTTGCTTTTATTTATTATTTTTCATAGTCTTGGCGACAAAATATTCTGTGATCAAAACTATTTAAAATGGACTATTAATACGTCTAGAAAACGACAAAATATAAAAAAGCTTGGATCGAAAGTGAAATAATTGGGTCGATATCTGCAGATAAGTCGCTTTACGGTACAATGCATTGTCGAATATGACCTCATTTGACTTAATACAAACTGGGAAAAGCGTCTAGAGGGCAAAGATAAAAAAAAATTTGACTCGACAGATGTGGTTTTGTTAAACGATGTACCACTGCTGAAAATCGAAAAAGATCACATTTACAGACGATTTTTTTTTATTCGACAATCCTAAAATTACCAAAATTATAGAATATCGGCTGCTAATCGTACAAAGTCGGCTGTTCTTGTTCCTCATCACCATACTGTTAAAACTGTTTTGGTTTGGGGTGGCATATGCGCTACAGACAAAACTCACTTTGTTTTTCTTGAAAATGCTGACAAAATAAACCAATAAGTGTACTGATGAGCCATTCTTAAAGCTGCGGTTGTTACTTTGAGCCAGGAGCATTAGAAAACCAGCTATGGTCATTTCAACAAGATTGCTCCAGATCACAGAGCCTTAAAGTGCCTACCTCTCTCTAACAGTGAAAAACTGACAATTTGCAATTATATTTAATTGGCTCCCGCGTGCATTTAAACAAAAATAAAGATATGATTCGTGGAGCAAATTCTTTAGTCTTTAGTACTGTAATACGAAATTTCAATATTTTGATTGTTTTCTGAATAAAAATAAATATAAGCTGAAGTCGTTACCTTTTTGTATTTTGCATTTTTCTTGGAATCTATAGGGGCAAACAATTTAAAACTATATTAGTAAGACGTGCCAAGCAAATGATTAAAATGTGATGAAGCCATATTTTTCATTCTTTTCATTTTTTCATTATAATTTTTCAGAAAACCAAAAAAAGATATTATTTTTCACGACCGATTTCAAAAGAATGGTGTCACCGCGCAAGTGTTCGGTCTATTGCACTCCGCTGGAGTTTCCCTTAGCGTAAGAATATCTCCGAGCAAGCAATAATAGTCGTTCGGTGTGTTGTTCTCCGATGGAGTATCGCTTGACAAATCATTCCGCTGAATGTAGCCGATAGCGACGCCTTAAATTTCGAACAGTGGTCCAAGACAATTTTCCTGATTTGATCAGCTCCTTGAATCGCCACCCTACTCGCCTGGTCTGAATCTCATATATTAAAATGTATGGTCAATCTTAGAGGGAAGAGCGTGTAATACACCGCACATGAAAGTCAGTGCTTCCCGGGAATGGGTCCAAATATGCAAGAAGATGGAATATTGTTTCAAATTTCATTGAGCGTTGGTTTCTGTGCATCAAAGCCACATGAGGATATTTTTGAGGACTAATCAACTTTCTTCTCAGAGAGAGTTCAATTTTATTATTTATATTATCAGCTACATCCCAATGTAATAAAACTATTCGGATAAATGATTTTCATCGTTATTTATGGTGAACCTGTAACGAAATAGTGTTTGGCTCTCCTGCACAGTTGTCCTTTTTGACAGAGGAGGTTTTTATTTATTTATATATTTCTTTATTTAGAGAAATACAGAAACAAAAGATACATTAATTACATTTCAAGTTAAATATGAAAGAACACTATTTATAATTGATTCCTATAGAAGCGACTGAGAACATACATTGTAGACAGATCACAACAGCAGTCTAGGCTAAATGTAGTAACAATAGATTTGTATGATCTTAGGAGTTAGTTTGTATTAATGTAGTATAATTGAATTGTTGTGTGGAGTTATTGAGCCAGCATTTTCATTAACCAGGAAAAAAGAAAAAAGAATCTAATTTCCTTTAATTACGACGTTAGTTTGCGTTTATAAGTTGTTACAGAGCATGAAACATATCAATATCACATAACTTTTTATCGTGACCGACACACATTCTGTTGAGTGGCACGCGTTGTCCAGCATTAGTGCTAGATGTAGGCACATAAAAACGTTCTTTTGATCGCGTTGCCTTGTGTGGTATGCGGAACCTGAGTTCAGGCAGCAGTTGAGGAGAAATGATATCGCCAGCACAGATTGTCTTAAGTGTTACAGCATCGAGCATAGAACGTCGGTTATTTAAGGAAAGCTTATTTAAGGATAGTTTACAATTCGTTGGTTTTTAAGTTTTATCGTTGGATCTTAGCCATCGATATTATAGAGTAGTCCGATTAACTGATATTCGCCTGCATCATTCGAGGATTTCCGTTCTCATGGTCCGATCGGCGCGCGCGCAGCGATCAATCATCCCATCCTGCGCAGGCGCACGTTGTTGGATCATTCGCTCACCTTTTTATTCTTTATTCAGTTAGCTGGCACTCAAACCGCACGTTGACACATCGAGCGCCGGGATACCACGGATGGGAAAGAACCGTGGCGCCAAGATATTCCTCTGATAACCCACCAAATATTTCTCAGCCTTTCAAGGGATGGGGTATTATCATGGTGTTCTATCGTATGAAAAAAGTGGAAGAAAGAACACTGGCAATATCCGAGGGCAATGTAGGCAGGGCCGCCGACTTATGGGGGGCGAGGTCCAAATCGTTCGCTTCCTATTTTTTGTGGATCTAGTTTTAGAAAAAGGATACACTTTTTTGGCATGTCCATGGTATTACGTAGGACAGGCCATATAGTCTGATGCATGCTATGCGTTTATACCTTTGTTTGTCCGTAAGTACGAGAACTTCCAGTTGACAGATCTTCACCAATTTTGGTATGCAGCCACTTTTGGTGACCCTAAGCACCGATCCGAGTCCCGCAGGTCCTGCTGCAGGTGCATCCTGGTTTACTTAGCCTGGAGGAGGATCTGATCAATAGGTAGACAAGCATAGCGTATATGGGTATTTTTGGAACGAGAGAAACTTTTTGGAATAGGTTTCAAGTTATTTGGATGCAGCTGCATGTGTATCCTGCTTTATTTGGCATGGATAAAGATCTGACCAATAGGTAGACCAAGCATAGTGTATCTGGATATTTTTGGAATCATGGTGATGTGAGAAACTTGTCGGAATAGGTTTTAAGCCATTTGGGTGCTGCGGCAGGTGTATCCTGGTTTACTTGGCCTGGAGGATGATCTGACCAATCGGAAGAGCAAGCATAGCGTATATGGGTATTTTTGGAATCATGGGGATGAGGAAAACTTGTTAGAATATGTTTCAAGCCATTTTGGATAAGTCAGGGCTTACCAATCACGGGACAGGCCAAAGTTGCCGATGTATATCGCTACTTTTCCAGTTATTTTTAATAATTTTTATTTGTGTACAAGACAGACGATAAAAAATACTGTTGTCCAGGTCAAATACTGTTGTCCTTTATTGAACTGATTGTCTGAGCTAAAAAACTAGGTAGACATACGCCTGACTTCAACAAACTTTGCAGTAGCAAGCGTTCCTGCCTGCTCTTCTGCCCGTCTCGCTCGCCAAGCGGCTGCGATCATGACGCATGCAAAGTCATGCGTTTATTGAACGCACAAAAACAACCGAAATAAGAAGGACGGATCGACCGTTTGAAAATTCTATTATAATATTTTTCCCTCTACCATTCTGTGACTTAACTAGCTCAATAAAGGTTGCCGTAATTTTACCACAGCAACATATATGGCATTATGCCCCATTATAAGTATTAAAGTAGAAACGTTTTATCATTAGTTTATGTGTTTATTTACGCTTTTACTTCACTTCCTTCTGTTTTTATTTTCGACAGCTAAGAGATCCATTTCAAGTGAAATCACCACCAATTAATGACAAGTCATATCTGACATTTCTCATAAGAATTGAACTTTTATTTTTTTCCCCCGTAATTTATTATATACGAAAGTGCTCAAATTCGTATGCTAAATACATAACCTCACTTTTTATAAAGTTTATAACCATGCAAAAGCTCGTCGCTCTGAATAAATTTAAAAATTTCTTTCACCAATCGATTGTTATGGCCAATGCGCAGGGCCCAGTTGATTTTTGGGGTCAAATTGTCCCAATTTCGTGCATTTTTAGAGCTTAGAACGGAATAAACGGTGGAAATATCAAAAAGAAAAGTTATTTGTTATGATGAGACGCGTAAAATGAGGTACATGTCACCTGAGGCAATCGATCACCACACAACGTTTTTGGAGAGCTTGTTCTCTCAGAGTAATTAGGGTGGAAGAACATTTGGGACGTCATGAGAGAGATTCATCTCTGACGTAACATTCTGAACCCTTTGCAGACAGTAACTCCTCTTCATTGAGGGACTGATTACAGGAATGGCACAATGGATTTCTTATGGTTTACTCAATTCAGGTAGTTGTTTAAGACTACCCTGAACATCCTAATATATTATACATACACATAGGAAAATAATCATATGGTCCGAAGTTTGACAAGTTTCATTCTTGCATATTTTCTTTCATCAGGTAAAGAAATCATTATAATAACGGCCATCATTTTAACCACTTTTACAATTAACTAATCGCGGAAAGCAACAAGTTACACCGCCATTTTTACTATTTTTGATAGCTGTCATGGCCACTATATTACCCATATATGCGAAATAAGTATTGTAAGTAAGTAAAAAGGCAGTAGGTACCCGAGTTTCCATAGGTATTTTTGCAGTAAAGAAACTGAAAATTATTTCGTATATGTCTACTTAGTCACTTTTTGGCATAATATAAGGGGAATATTATTGAAATATAAATGAAAACACGTATAACTTCAAAATTAACGGACTCGTGACATAGCCACTTATTGCTTTAAATTATAAAGACAATTCTTAGTAGTTTCTTATACGAGTACATACCTCGAATTGGCCCAAAATTAATATCTTCGCTTCATTGTATTTTCTCACCATTCTACGACTTTAAATGCTTTTTTTAGCGTTTCAAAAAATTGCAAGAATATTTTTAGCAAGCAGCGGAAATGAATTAGAATCACATGTCACAAATAAGCTTTAATATTATTACAAAAAAGTCTGTAACGATAGAGTGGTATTTTGTACGCGCGTTAGTGGCGCTGCGGCTTTTATTTGTTTACAGCGTTGTGTTTTGTTTCAATAATCAAATGATAGAGATATATGTAATGGCATCTCGTATATACGACATTTTTCTTATCGATTTAAGGCCCATAACGCAGACGATGTTTTTACTCTTTTCGCCCCTTAACTTAACAGAGTGCATCTCGATGCATGTTTTTATTTTTTACGAGAAGGTGGTTTAAAATATCAAAAATCTAATTCCTAATAAAACTTCGTATAATAAATAGCTACTGTTTCTATTTTTTCTGGTCTACGTAAGGATTGCCATTTCCGGGTAGCATCGGCTCAAAGTATAAATACAGACTTTAGTAATTAGGGAAAGGAAATATCGAAAAACTGATTCGGTATGTAACTCGGCAAGGACTTGAAGATTCTTAAAATCCTATTTTTAATTATCGCAATATCAAGCTGTCACTGAATGGTATCTAAAAATTGTGAATACTGTGCCTCACACCAGTAGTCGCCTTAAGAATCGAATCTCAGTACTTACTGCTATTACGCTCTCTCCCAGCAGCGCTGGGTCACTTCCTCTTGGCAAAAACGGCTTTGTTTTTTAACTGCAGTTCGTATTAAATGCCAGGTCTATGTATGTATTCAGTGATATAGGATTGATTTTTTTATCGTATAGTTTTTAGCTCTAAATCATCGCACTTGTTCCAACCCTATTCTCTTCCATCGTCTCCCTCTCTCCGGTAGCGCCTTCTCGCTCACGCCCCTTAGGATCTATGGATCGCTGTATAAATCATCCGGAAATAGCCGCAGTCCCTTAGCGATTTGAATTATGAATTAGATCATATCTTCACCTATACGAAGAAGGAAGTGACATAAAATAAGGAAACATAGTACGGTGTTTCGCCATTAGTTTTTAACTGTCACCAGGACTTTTTTTTCTTGGAAAAAAGAGACTGGCAACGTGGGAGAAATATAATGAATTTATGAAAAAAATGGCATAGGCTTCGGTCATTTACTGGTTTGAGATAGATATTCCGTTTCGATAAAAACAACTTTATTTTAATACGAAATTTGAAAAATCTGTCAAGCGCCCATCCTAACTTTCTCGTATTCCGTAACGCGTAACGCTTTAGACGCTGTGTAGTGGCGGGAGTGTTGGCGAAGGGTGGGGGTGGAGGAATAAGGAGACTCGTGGTGGACGCGGAGGTTGGCGGAGAGGGGGGCGGCCTCTGTAACGTTCGAAATTCGATCTATTTAACGGGCGCCCCAGGCGCTCAACAACCAACTAGTTATAAATATACATTTATCTAGTGCTTAAACTTTAAATAACTGAAACGGAATCTGCCTATTTCCATATAAGTCGTATTGATCCAAAATCCGTTATCTGCTTTTTGATATCTCCCGCAATTTCGATATATTTTTCCATATGTTTTTCCCGAAAATACGTAAATTTTACAGAATTGGTCGGAGTTTTAACGCCGTTAGCAGAGTTAACTAAACTTGGCAGATTTTGCAGGTGATATCTATGCCCAAACTATTTGGCGGAATCTGCAGATGAAATTCCATAGAGCTGTCAAAATGTGACGTCTTTGTTTTATTGTGACATTGATTTCACCACCGATAATAAAACACATAATTCCTACCACAATTTCACAGTTCATATATTTTAATTTTCAAGATTTTGCACAGTCTTGGAGATACTGCGCAAAATCTCCTGTGCAAATCTAACACCTAAAATATACTGTGCAAATCTAACACCTAAAATATAGAAAACTTACAAAGCTGACAAGTGCCAGCCATTTCACCAAAATTAGCATTTTGTGAAAATCGCTTCCTCAATCGGGAACGCAGAAATACGTCAGAACACACATTCACCGAATTTAGTAAAACTACTAACACGGGCATGTAAAATATTTTTTTTAAAACTTCACACTTAGCTATGCAATCGGCTAAAAGTGGGGACTGGCATGCGTTTCTACTGGCTTACGTACTGCCACGGAGGACTTATATTAGTGCGTTCTCTTATGAGCGAGAAGCTATCCAGTACAAAGCCACATAGAAACACTTCTGATTATCAATCAGCCATCGTATTATAACACGATCAGCTCTTGTCTCCACGCTCCGAGGCCATAGTATTATGTAAATATGGTACGAAGTTTCAATTATCACACACGTATACGAACGGGAGACAGGCGCGATGGCGGTAGGAGGTAAAATGATTAAAAAAGATGACGATTTGCGATCCACGCGTTGCTGTCAGTTTACATATAGATTACAAATTATTCAGCGGCGATGCACAAGATAATTAACGCCGTCCACCGTACATGACATGTTTCATGTTCTTGCATGATCATACGACCTGTAATTTCAAGATTCTTGAATATAAAAATAGTTTTTGCGGGATTTTTTAATATATAATACAGTGGGTGGTCATATTAATAGGCATTCTGAATTTTGCTACGAATTTGCGCTTACAAAAACATTCAATTCCTAAAAATGCTTATTTTTTAATGTAAAAATCATTTAATTATGATATTTTGTACTTACTTAAATAGTAAAATAATTTCAGCCATCACAATCATAAGAAATAAAACTTACCGCGTAAAATAGTGAAATTTTCAATATTTCTGGGAAATTCCATTTTTTGTCGTCATGAAGAGAATACTTGCGGTAAGATCCGTTTTTCTTACGATCATGCTGACAATTAACTAGGAAATATGCCTTTATATTCCCATACTTTTTGTAAAAAAAAAGTATTTTTTTTTATTTATTTATTAAATGTACAGTATTTTAATTTTTATAAATAGAACATTGTTAAATAACACTAGTATAGCCATTTATACATTTC
>JAOPUG010000105.1:10900128-10914253 GCA_027564375.1 Micropterix facetella
ACTATACATTTCATTATGTCTATTCAAATGAACATATGGAGAGACACAAAAATATATCTCAAAAATACTGGCTGGAACTGCATAAATAATTCTAATGATGCGCATTAAAATGGAGAACTTTTTAATAATAAAATAAAAGGTGCATTGGATGCCACAATACCAGTTAAAATGTAAGTGATGTATCCATTGCGCCAAAATAGATGGATGACGGGAGGAATAAGTGTCGTGCAAGACAAAACGTAATTTGTATATTCTCTATAGGGAAACTAAAAACCTAATATAATACTTACAAAAGAGTTTAAAAAAAGTTATTTATAATCCAAAAAATGTATAAAAACAACAAAAAAATCTGATAATAAAGCAAAGACAATATGGCAAAATAATTAAAAAAATAGTAATAAAGTTAATCTCAACATAGAAAGGAACGTTGAGCTCAAAATAGACGACGAAATAATAACAGAAGCCAGCCAGATAACAAATTCATTTAATTATTTCTTCATGAACATTGCAAACCAGAAATATGGCCTAAAATTCCATCGCTAGCAGATCAACTCCGAAATATCACCATCATTCTTTTCAAAACCGATTACTCAGGTTGATTTAATCAAAATTATTTTGTTATTGAAAAATACAAGTTTCTTTAGATTTTTCCAATGCCTTTGATATCGTATCTCACTCACATCTTATAGATACACTAAGCGATATATGGTATAAGGGGCCATACAAAAAACTGGTTTGAATCCTATTTATCTAATAGATCACAAATAGTTCAAGTAAACGCTGTCGATGGACGAAAAATTATGGAACGGCATCTACATCCCAAAATAATTAAAGCATGCGTGCCCCAAGGAAATTTTCTTGTCCATTACTATCCTTATATATAAATAAACAGACTAACGACATTAATAAAGTATCAATGTGTGCCGTTTGCTGGTGATACTTCAATCATATTTTTAAAAATGACATTTCTGGGTTACCATACTATCACTCCATTACTTAGCATTTATCTTATGACAGATGTGTACCGACACAGTCGTGGTGACTCCACGACTTACCGATATCCTTCTGCGTTTCCTAAAGGCCATGGTTGCTGTATTTCATATCAATGTGTATTCCCCAGTTCTGTTGGCTATTTAGAGGTCCACTTAGATTTTTTACTTTTTTGATGACTTTAGTGTCACACCAAAGAGTTTTGGCCTCAGCCCTTCTTATTTCTCTTATTTGTGAAGAGGACTAGCTCCATCTTCGAATGATTTACAGACATTGATTCATTTTCGCACCACTTTTCAACTATCTTAAGTGCTGTTTGCGTAGTATTGCTGAGCACATTAAAGTTGTGTCCATTAATTAATATATTGTCCACATTACCGGTCGTAAACGTATTAAGATTATTAAGCTTTGTGATGAGTGTGTCAACCGCAAGATCCGAGAGTATAGATGATAGAACACCTCCGTAGAACACCTTTTTCGGTGACAGCCGTTGCTTTTGTGTCTTCTGATATTATCCGCGCTGCTTTATTGTTCAGCATTTTTCTGATCCAACCAATAGAGAGTTTCGATTTACTCCCAAGATTTTTCAGTGCTCTTTCAATGTTAGTTGAGTGAGGCCGATGCTTTATCAAAACCTCCTTCTATGACACGTAAAGTTGACATCTTGTCTTGATCTTCTAAATTGTATTCTAGTTTTATTACCACATTGTGTAGCGCATTGTGAGTTAAAGGAATGATGAAATGAATTTTTAACTTGCTGCAATAATAAAAAAATTGGTATGTCTTAAAATATATTTCATTATTTCGGATTTTAAAAGTACACCTGTATGTAGTATTTTCAATGGCTAGATCGTATTCCCTTTGTATGGACAATGGCACAGTCATTGGCTCGGTCACTACAGACTGGTAAGTGCCCCACTATTGCACTGCGGCGCTCGCGGCGATGGCGACGCGGACGCTGCGATTTATCGCGTTCAACCCGTGGTTTACGATCGGCCCCTCCTACCCCGCCCACCACCTGTGTGTTCCTCGCAAATCAAAACACCCGCCAAAATGTCCTTTGCTAATGGCAACGCTCGTACCTTGCGCCCTAATCATTTTAGATTTTTATTTAATAAAAAAGTATTATGTTATAAGTCTCTCGGTCCCTCCGTCCTGCATCTCAGAAACTAGTTCGCACATCAGAAACTATAAGGCCTATATATTTATCTCTAGGTTTATGGTTTACGGTTATAAACGACCCAGCATAGTCTGTAACGGGTTCCCCGCTTCTTATTATTTTATTTTATTTATTTAGTTTTTAAACTATGTCTTTAATTTGTTCGATCTTTTATTGCTTTTGACACATGCGCGCACTACACCCGGTTTGAAACGACAAACGAGGTTTAGGGACGGTTCCTTAATGCTTCCGTTTGCATGGGTAAGTGTTAAGGTGAGACAGGATTGTGTTTAAGATCAGTACTACATGCGAACCTGCCACCCCGAGAGGATTCAACGAACTCTATCGTTATATCGCCTCGAGATAAAACGTATCGTAAAAAAATGGATTTATTTTATTCTGAGCAGTCCTGACATAAACTTCCGGTATGTTCCATACACATAAACCTGCATATTCTTTCCCTTCTTTATAAAACCCTGAACAATCGCATCGCTCCGTCATACATAACCGAAAAACTCACCCACTTAGGAAATCATGGTCTTCCACTTCGCTCCAGTAAGGATAGTAAAATTACGATCCCTATTCATAATTCTCTTTTTTTACAAAATCCTTCACCGTTCATGCAGCTAGGCTATGAACCAGCTCTCGTCAAATATCAGAAACGCACCAACGCTTTCTACTTTTCAGGTGTCTCTGAAAAAACATTTCATATCCCTAAATTCCTAGTTATCCTATTTATCATCCCATCTTCTCCTGTCCTCCGCTTCATGCAGACATTTCTCTAAATTCTAATTATTTTCTTTAAAAATTGGCATGTTATTGTTATGTTATTATTTTTTGGTTAAGTACCTATTACATTTTTCTGTGTATTTCCTCTACTGGCACCTAAACCTTTCACTTCCACGAAGGTTCGCTGTAAGAGATTGTTATTTATGAAATAAGTCCGTCTGTTGTATATTTTATTTTAAAATGTGCAATAAAGAATTTCTGTCTATCTATCTACACGTGGTTTTTACAAAAGGTGCACATAAACCTGGTCATTCTCTTTTTTATAATTGTAGAACGATTCCATTTTTCTGGTTTGATTTTCAGGATTTACTAGTTCATTTGGAACAGTCTCACCCAGAGTGGCGTTAATGTTCTTTTTTAGTCATCGTATCAGCTTTATTTGAGAACTCTTTAAGAAACGTTCGTCTTGTCACTTGTTTTCGTTTATCTCTATTGCTATTGTGGACGCGAATGTCATAAGAGTTTACTATGGACATATTTAGTAACCGTAGAAGTAGCATAGTGGCCATCTTTGAGTTTTTCTACTGAACAAAAGTTACATTATTCATAAACGTACGTACTTTAGGCACCTCGCGCATGTACCTCATAAACTACACGTCCGAGCGCCGATGCACGTATAATACATAGCTCTAAACTGATCTCGCTCGGATTTAGGAAGGTACTGGGACTCTCATATCTCTATTTCACACGGCGAGATAAGAAGTTTTCTTTAACTAAGGGTATCTTTGAGACGTATGCATGTCTATGAATCTAGGGTTAATAATCCTAATATTAAAGAGGACAAGTTCTGGTGCACAATGGGGTTTCCACCATTTTTAATAAAACTTCGATTCAACAGATACATACTAAAATTCTAAAAAAAAATGAGCTAACTGATGGATTACGGCTTCATGATGAATAGTAGTTGTTATGTCGAAAAAAACTATTATATTCGAAGTAAAAAATGTCAAAATTGTAAACGAAGATTTATTAAAAATGGCAGAGAATTTATTGGTCCAGAAATTGCTCACATTTAAAAGGAATCGATGCGAATGTGCCAACACTAATGGCGAGAGAAGGAAATGAAACTTAAAACGTGGCAGGGGGAAAACCCAAGAGTTTCTCGAACTTCGGCCTTCTCTTTATTTTTGTTTAAACAGAGCGTCTCATCATGTCCAACCACTTTTTTTGCTATTTCCATCGTTTATTTCGTTTTAAGCTCTAAAAATGCAAAAAAAAATTAATTTATAGGGACAATTTATGGCAGGTACACCAACCATAGGTCGTGCAGACCCCAAAATCAACTGAGCTCTGCACATTGGTCATAACTATCGATTGACGTAAGAAATGTTTAAAACAGACGTAGTTTACTCGAGTTATTGTGCATCCAGACAGACAGACACATTTTTTTTTAGATTGGTTCGTTGGAGACGCTGTGAAAAGTCTTTTTAGGCGATTTAATTTAATTTACATTTTTCGCATGGTTGTAAGACGGCCCGTCGCAGGGTGGACCGAAGTAATTGAAAAAAAATTGACGTATGATGACCTGACGTAGCCTCTTGCACTATTAAGCACTCCGCCAGACGGACTTGCTACCCCACCTTTAGGTAAATACAACAGGGTCGCACTCGTGGCCGTGTCCGTCCGCGTCCGCGCCGTCAACGTTGCTCAAATAATAACAGGTCTCGGCGTGGCAGGAGTATTATACCGAGTACGCCCCTCTTTCGTCCGTTCGTCCCTGCCTCGCCACAGATTGATTTGATAAGTGTGTGTATCCATTGCAGATGCGACACCAACGGAAAATAGGTGCCTTCGCTTAGATTGGATTGACAGTAGATCTATCGGTCGCGTCGCGCGGGCTATAAGTACATCGGATGGCCCAGATCTGCAGAGAATGACAAGAAGAAAAAGAAGAGCAGTAGTGAGAACTATTAGAAATTCTTTCTTATGTGTCTTGCCAGTGCGGACTAGGGCGACTATTATACTCTTAGGGGATCTATTACGCTTAAAATATTTCTTTTCAATTACGTAGAACAATGTGCGTATGTAGGCTTGTAAACAACTCGATAGATATCGCTTGTCAAAATAAGAGCACGCTTTCTTTAACTGTTTAGCAGCTGCAACAGCGTTACGTTAGTAACATTTCGAGTGACGGGCCCTTTTATACACACACGAATTGAAATGTGTGCACAAAACTTTCTGTAGGTGGCACTATCGGTAATCGTCGGGCTAATCGGCCTAAGGAATTGTGAATTGAGCGAAGTAAGTACCTAGATGATATCGCACGTGCGGTGCATCACTCACTTCATACCTCCTTGGTCCGCTGCTCCACGTGTCCTCTAGCTGAAGAAAAAGTGGCAGTAAAAATCTCCATTTGTAATTTTATTTTAATCTACCTATAACAGCTAACAAAAAAATTTATCGCAGTTTTCCCCCGATCAACGCTTTCATTCTCAAAGACATTCGCGGTGACCAACCAAGAAAGATCCAACAACCCTCGTGCGATGTGCGCTTAGACAGTATACAGATAGTAGCTTCTCTTAAAATAACATTCAAAACGAAGTGAATGACGTCACTGGTCCTAGGGCTACCACAAATCGTAATACGATTACAAGACATTGTACCACAGGTGGTAGGGCCTAATGGGGCTGTGCAGCTCGAGCCATTTGACTATCTTATTACACCGGTCGGCCCGTCTCATGGCTCAGCTACTATTCGGCAGAAAACCCCCACCCCCGAGTAGGAACTAATCCGGTAAGTCCCGCTTTGCGGTCGGACCTGGGGTAACACCTTCGGCGGCCCTGGGCGGTTGATATATTGGTTAGTTTACCGGCCTTGATCAACTGACGAATAGCCGAGGGAGTCTAGTTACGTAATGCTTCTTAAGGCGCGGGGGTAGATATTAGCGGAGAATCACCCGATCTCGGGTGGCTCTCCGCCACGGGTTCGCGATATTTCCGAGTAACGGAATACCACGTTATCACACCAGGTAGAGGTCATGCAAGCGACTTCAGAGCCTGGAACCAGGCAGGTGGACGGAGAAATCCGATCTTATCTGGTAGTCAGGGGGTGAGGCTGCTCGCTGGGTGGAAATTCCCAGAGCCTCGCCGTAAGGTTTTGTACTCTGACGAGCAATGGCGTAGTTTGATTGTGGATATGTATTGTCCAAATTCTGTAAGTTTCATCTCGGGTCGATATAGCGATAAAGTTCGTTGAACGCCTCGGGGTGACGGGATCGCCTAAATATAGTCCTAAATCCAACTTTGTACCCAGGTGGTCGTCCGTGGCTTTGAGCGAAATACGCAGAATCTGAAGTCCATCAATGACCGCCACACCTCCAGTCGCAGGCACTTTCACTTCCCGTCGAACTGCCCAGATATTGAACGTTCGAGAAATTTGACTATCCCGAGACCGCATAACGGCAAACATAGGCGTGTGTCGTTACGTACCCCTCTACTCACTTCCCTCGCACCCTATCCCCGCCGCGCCTTGCCATACGAGTGCGCCTACTATTCTCTCTGTATACTGTGGCTTAGACATGTGGCTCTCAGCGTAGTGACACATCTGGCTTATCGGTTTACTCACGTTTCATAGTCTGTGGCCTCGTCCAGGTCCAGCTCGATTACCCGACCATCAACACCTGATTATAAACCCCGTACACCACTTTCGACAACCTCCAATTTATTATTATACGGAGGGTGGGATGCGCGCGGACGCTGCCATGTTTGTTTATCAAGCTTCGCGCACGCCTCACGTATGGTACAAATTGAATTAAATCTCCGCTTCGGGCTCTCTTTATACAACACTAGATGTACCCGCGGCTCCTCCCGCGTCAGTGTTAGATCAATCATCATAGCCATCCATGGCACTACATCCCATGTCCTCATTCTATCGGAATACGGTGATTTTCCCTTACAAGATAAGTTACAACATGGAAGTAGATAAGATTAGATTAACGAATTTATCTCGTGAAGTCTGCGAAGAATTTACGCGGTAAACTCGTTAATCTAATCTTATCTATTTGTAATGTCAAATAACCGCGATAGTCTTCGATTTCATAACATGAAAGTAAATACTATAAATATGTGTATGTATTGCTATAAAAAATCAGACAGAACAAATCGTCATTTGAACCTGGTAATTTTAGACTCAACCTGCCTTGAAATACGGAAAGCTATTTTGATTTGTTTGTTGAGTCACATTATATTTTGATTGTTGAACTACATATGCAAGTTTTTCAATAAATTTAAATAGAGAAGTTTAACGAATTTACCGCGTGAAGTAATTTAGCACCCGACGTTTCGGCGAGGTTGCAACCGCCGTTGTCTAGGGTAGACTAAAGGGTTGTTCTGCTGGTAGGCGGCAAACTGCTTCTGTTACTGCTTAGATTATAACAGTGGTGGAGTTCAGCGCGTGCGATTTTTTAAAATCCGCCTTGCACACAACACTCGCTGTATCTTGTTTTACGTCATTGCGTTCGGCGATGGGAATTGGGGACATTTTAAGAAGCGGATTCCACGTAGTAGAGATTTTTAAAACATCGTCTCTATTGAAGTTCGGGGTTCTTCTTATTTCGATGGCTTCCCGGATCATGCGCAGAAAGTTAAATTGTTGTTTGGATAGCACAATGGGACTTTGAAACTGCACTCAGTGGTTAGTTCCGCTATCCAATATGTGTTCGCAGATCGCTGATTTTTCTCGCTGAACGTTTTTAACCGCTTTGATGTGTTCCATCAGTCGAATGGCTATCGGCTGTTTCGTTTGTTTAACGTAGGCTAACCCACAGCTGCATTCGATTTTATATACACCCGGAGTTTGCAATGGTATTACATCCTTTATAGGCCTCAAAGGTCGAGCTATATTTTGGGTCGGTTTGAAGATCATTTTTATATTGAATTTGTTTAGCATCTTACTTAATCGATCTGTCACGCCCTTGGCGTATGTAAGAATGCTTTTGATCTGCTCGGTTTCTAAATTTCTTACGTATTAGATCGTGTGCGTGTCTCGTGATATTTTCCGCAACCATTTTTTCCTAAGGCCAGCATTAACATGGTCCATCTCCTAGGGAACATGCTCAGCGTCGCATAGATTGCATGCTCGATTCACGGTGTGAGCTGGCATGTAAATAACTGTTCATATTGTGGGCTTCCGATAATGTCTGATCTATTTATAAAGTCAAATAACCGCGATAGTCTTCGACTTCATATTTTCAATAATTATCTGTAACGAAGACAATATCACGTACGTTTCTGGATTAGAGAAGAGAAATCCCTCTGGTCCAATACCTCGGCTTACTTGAAGAAAAAAAATCCTCGGTTTACCTGCCCAACCGATCGTAGGTCCGCCACTGCTTAGAATGACACAATAAACCCAATATTTTTTCAAGAACACTATTAAATAGTCAAAATGATGTATAAGTCACTTTCAAGGTAGAATTCAGAATACAAAGTAGACTTCTCCACGTGCGGTTCCCTTGTTAACATATGTATATCAGAATAAGTCATTATGTATGTATGTGTGTATGTACTTATGCATGTATGTAATTTGTTTTATTTTATTTTAAGTTCTTATGGATAACTTACAGCTAATAATATGTAATCAACTATATTGAAACTGATAATAACTTTAATTAAAAATATCAATAAACTTGTACAGTTAAACCTACTGACAGCTGAAGTAACAAGAAGAAGACTAAGCCTGGTCCCCACAAAATCGTCCCACAGCCTGTTTCCTTGTGGCAGCTATATTCGTGAAAAAAGGGTCAATATGAAAGTCAGTATGCAGTGTTGAAATTTTCGCATACCCTTATAAACTCGGTACAAGAAGAAATGACTTATTTCTGAGTGCGCGGCTAGGAGTATGGAAAGATATTTTGGACAATAGTTTAGGACAGTCGATCGTGCCATTTACAATTCGTAGCAAAAGTGAGATATCAGCTATGTTTCTACGCAGAGCCACCAGCAGCCGATGGTGACGAATACAGCGTGAATAGTAGTAGCCTATTTCCCGTTTACGAAATTTATATTCTAGGTGCGACGACACAGAGAGAGAAACACGTACCAAGTATAGTTATTTATTAGGTACAATTATTATTGAATGACTCACCAGCTGATTTACTCGGAATATTGTGATTTAAAGAAGTGGTTTTGATATGGCTCGCAGGCCTGCTTATAAAGGAAATTCTCGAGGGTCATAAACGATATTTCTATTGTTCATTTACCTAGAACTCTAATTTGTGCCTTTCAAATGCGTCTTTCACCATTAGCTTATTTAGCAAATTAATCTGAAATTGTCGTCTATCGTTTTCTTGCAACAATAGTATTTTATGCAAATTTTACGCAATCATTATAATTTTTTGCGTTGCTAAGTTGCTACTTGTGTATGTATGTATGTATGCATGCATGCTTGCATGCATGCATGCATTGACTCAATACCTTTTAATCGCTAAAAATGTTATTTGGTAATATAATAATCCGGCATTAGCATATAACGTAATAATATATTTATTTATTTCTCGCACCCACTTTCATCATTAGACTATAGAGAGAACGACACGAAATTAGTTTGCTAATAAATAAATACCTAATTAGTTAAATAAAGTAATGAATATTTGATGAGTGTCGTAGTTGTGATAATCACAAATTTAATGGTTATTTTACATGCGTCTCAAAGGATAACTGAGTTTTGCGTATCAAGAGAATACCCTGTTTCTCGTTATTATATAGGATGCCAATTGAAGTAGCATCTTGGTATTTGCGTGCTATTTTATTTCCTCCTTTTACGGAATATTACTATTGCCTCCCACATTTGCCTGTTATTCTATCCAGTTTGTTTTATTTATGCATCTCCATGCCATATGTTTCGTATACTGATGATTGTCCATGTTGGGCTGAGAATCCCTGCTAAAGAAGTGTCAACATTCCGTCAGTCCTTATTGAGTAGTCTCTCTCCTATTGCGCCAACGCTTTCCTCCTCTCCATTCACCATGGACTGGCTGCAGACAGGGCCGAATCTAGGTCTGGTAAAAGTCGGTACCATGGAAACCCGAAAAAAATCACATCGTAGTACTTAGACGGATGACCTAAGTACCTGGCTTACTTTACTTAAAATAATCGGATGTTTAAAAATTCCACCATATTTTAAAAAAGAGGTTTGTAAATATTAATGTTTTAAATCTGACATAGTAAGCTTTAATTTTTAAAAATCTTGTGTTGATTTTTTCCCCAAAATAGATAAAACTGAACAGAGGGCTGTGATAAAGTTTCTTCATACGAAGGGTTTGAAGGCAGCAGATATTTTTGAAGGGTTGAAATATGTTTTGGGTGTAAGTACTCTCTCTTGGTGTAAGTACAGTCTGGACTGTAGAAAAATAGGAAATGGAAATAAACTCTAATGCTGGGTTCGTGGTCTTTTTGTAGCATAATAAGGTACGTTGTTGCATGAAAGAGATAAATATATTATGTGTGATACGCCGCTGGTGTCGTTTTTGTTAACTTCGCAACAGCAACCATTGTTATGTCAAGACATATCGTCTGTCTCATTGCTCAGCGCGTTTTTCGCGTCTAAGCGACAACGATCGTCTTTTAAAAAACCATCTTGTCCCGGTCAATCTATACCGATCTGAATGTAGCAAGGTTGCTCCCGTGGAAATTTTGAATGGCATAAATGCTTAGCATAATGTTTCATACTACGAGCCTATGCGCACCGACTGACATACATACATTTATGTCGGATTTTTAATACACTTTCGCCTTCTCAGTAGCCCAATAAAATCGAACGAGAGGAAGGTGACAATAATCAAAAGTGGCGATAGAGAGCTATTTGAAGCTTTGAGGGGCGTAAAGCATTCGATGCTTTTATTTAATTTTATATTTTGGCTCTTCTCATAGTTAGGCAAGCCAGCAAGTCAGGCTATGCCACTTCCTTGTCTTGTCCGTAGACCCCCTATACTCATTTTTTTTTATAAGAAAGGAAAGTTTCGCCTTACGACTGATATCTCTACGCTTATAAGTATAATCGGCGTCTATAACGAACATACACTTCAAACGTTGAAGTTAAATATAACATAAATTCCCAATTTTTGCCGAGTGAATTTTCTATATATGTAAAGTTTATCGAAACATCAAATGCTTTATCTAAAATCATCACGATTTGAGAAAAAGAAACTTTAAAAAATGTATAAAATAAATTCTCAAGCTAGCACCTAACGGTTTTTTTATTTCAAAATTTCTAGAGAGTGTGTATGTCGACGAAATGGGGTCTTTGTGGCGGATGACCATATTGTCCCTAAGCTTATACCTTTCGGCAGTTAATAATATTAATATACATGCATTTTGTACTTTCCTAAATATGAATATTTTAGCGTATTACACTTACCTACATGTGCCGAAATATACATAAAACGGGGCATTTCAAAATTTGAAATTGACGCCATTATCTCGCATCACTATTAGTTGTTGCAGTGTCCGACAGAGGCCGTTGTAAACACACTTAAATTGGCCATATAATGATAGACTGGGATATGACAGAATATAGTCATCTAAGCGATAATAAGCGAACTATCTCTATTCTCGTCGAGAAGTTTGACGTTGTGCTTTCAGTGTCGTGCGCAAGGAAACAACCCCAACATCGACTAGGGTTAATTTAAACGTAAAATATGAAAATAGAGTATTTTTAGTTTTTTGCTCTTTGTCGTTTTTCCAATTTTCCGCTATTTTGGGTGTGCCCCAGTATGTGTATGTTCCCTATTACCGCTCATTTCGGTGTGCCCCACATATGTGTATGTTCCCTATTCCCGCTCATTTCAATGTGCCCGCGTATGTGTAAGAGGTTTTCGCTCCGTGTTATATTAACTGCCTATTGAATTTTCATGTTCACGGGCGCCTCTCCTACTTTATTTTCCCCCTGCCGACTACTGACGTGACCTATCCATATCTAGCCTCAGATCCGACCCTGTTTTGTGTGTGAGCGTTTACGATTGCTTGCATATTCTCCGCGATGGCAATTGCGTTCATTTCTTTATGCGTCGGTTGACTTTTGCGGCCGACGATAACATTCAGCCGTCTCAATTTACACTGTAAGTCTGGCCATATTGCCGCCGCAAATGGCCGAGCAATTGCGACAGGTATCCACCACGTTCTTATCTTTAAACCCCAATAACTATACCACTGTATAGATTAGTTCCAAAGATATGTGCTTCATAACATGAGCTGATATTTTATGTGTTAATTCCAGATCATTCGCTCGTACATTGTATCTATTATAGTATGCCAATGAGAGTTTTACCACTAGAGCCAGCATCGAAAAAAGTCACGTTATTAAAAAAAATGGTTAATATATATATATACCATATTTCTTGTGTTCATGGGTGTCTTAGGACCATAGGTAAATATCAGTCCAGGAACTGCGTTTGGCGGGATTTTGAAGTTGAAATCTCTCGAAAAAGTAAAAAATAACTGAAATCTACAATGGGTTAGTTAAATGTTGAAATTTTATTATGTCTAAAAATCAAAAATATCTTAAAGAGAGGTCTTATATGAACTTTCTTCTTCTTCTAAGGCGCCATGTCCTGCTACCGAACTTTGGATATCATAATAGCCATTACAACTTTATCAGCTGCAGCTCGAAACAAATATATAGTAGATTTCTGAAACCATTCCCGTAGTTTACGGAGCCAAGATATTCTTATTCGTCCCCGATGTCTTTTTTCTTCCGGCTATTTTGCCTCGAATAATTAGATGCATACTGTTGTATCTTCCGGGATGACGCATGACATGAGCTAAGTATTCTATTTTGCGGATGTTTATTGTCTTCGATATTTCTATGTTCTGGCTCAAATGCTTTCAAACATCTTCATTCCTGACTCATACAACTCAGCGTATACGTAGTATCTTCAGATAGACCCACATTTCGAAGCATATACCGATCATACCCACATACCGATCTTGCTGAAATATTGCATCCACCTTTGGTTCTGGAAACAATACAATACGTTGAGTTCGATTGATTCCGATTATTAATAAATAAATATTAAATGAACAGCGCCAACTAGCAGTGGCGGTCCGAATTACTATGCATGCAAACCGCAGCTCTGCTTAGCGGCGGAAGTCGCTAGGCAACGCGGCGCCAACCTTGCAAACATTAAAAAAAGAAATTTTCGTCTGTCAACAGCATTGAAATGCAGTGAACACTTATTGTAATGATGCTAATCTGTGTTTAGGTTTTATTTTGAAAAACTTAGTGAATTAAAGTTACGTATCATGAATAATTGATTTCCAGTAAAGTAATTAGTCTTCCAACATATATAATTATTATACTAACAGTGAATATAGTGACAATTTCTACAGTGGTCAAGGAGATAGCCAACCAACGTAAGCGATGACTAAAGAAGGAGGAGCGAAAACGATAAGACAAGCTTCAACGAGAATCGAAAATAGAATGGGAAGCGCATGAAATCATGTCATATAATTGGATGGATTAAGAATAGAATAGAGGAGCTCAAATGCTCAAAACTCAATGGCAAGACACAGTGCAATGAAGAGGCAATGAAGGAGATGGACAGAATTAGACAACTAGGACCTTCAGCACAATTAATGAGTCATATATTTAAAAATGGTAACTAAGAAGGATCTGGCATTCATTTATATTATTATTTAAATAAAATCTTATAATATTAATTTTGCTTGTTTCTCTACTTTATTTTTCAGGAAAATAATTAAACAAATTGATGTATTATTGGTAGGTAAGTATAACAATTTTCTATTTCTGATAACTATCAGGTGAAGAGAAACTGATATAAACTTGAAATTTTCGACATATCTCTGTCATAATCTCTTTAAGATGTTTAAAATCGTTGCAATATTTGATACACACAAGACAGAAAAGCAGAAAATAATCATTTAAATAAAAATTATTTTTTAATATACCACGTTTTCAAAACGGACTAAAAAATATAAAATAATTCCTTCTAGCCCCATGGAGAAAACGAAAAACGTGGTGCGCATGCAATAGATAATTATTTGTTGTATGAATAGTTCACAGTTCATACCTAAGTCACTAACAATTGGGTTATACATTTTCATCAATCGCAATTCATCGCAAATTTATAAAAGCTTTCATATCCTGCATGTGGATTTTGAAAGAGCGATAATTTTCCGCATCAGAATGTGTTGATCGATTCCGACCCCTGCTACTTTGTTCAAGTTTAAG
>JAOPUG010000105.1:11060890-11073162 GCA_027564375.1 Micropterix facetella
ATAACTATCGATTGCCGAAAGATTTTTCTAAAACGGACGTAGTTTACTCGAGTTATCGTGCATACTAACATTTTTCGTGCACAATTTCAAGACTTGGCCACTCTGGTGGCCGAAGTAAATGGTATTATTTTCCTGAATAAGAGAATTAATAATAATAAATAAATAATAGAAGTCAATATTTCGTTTAATTAAATATATATTTTTCGCACAACTTTTTGGAATTTTTGTAAGTAAGATGCTAATAAGTTCATAGATGGCCGCCGAAACCGTAAGCATTTTGTTAGCGTAATCAGCCTGCTTGTGTCCTTTGTCGAGAAATCATCACGCCTGCTGGGGGTAGCCCCTCGAATTAATGTACAAATATTGGGCGATCGTTAGCAACCACCACAATGGAGCGATGACATATATCGGTATTGTTGGATTTGGATACTAAATAAACGTTAAAGAAGTGCCGAGGGATAGGGGCTTTTACAAACATGAAATCGAGCTGACATATCCGGAACAAGAACAGAAAGATGCACTCTAGATTTTATTTCATTTATTTTATTTACAGCCCAATAAATAAATGTATACATCCGACCTTGCAAAAGTCAACTAGTTCTAATTTATTTTATATATTATTAGTACCTGTGACAATAGTAAATTGCGACTTTTGCATTTATATGTAATCAATGAATCAGTGTGTCAAATAATTCCTTTTTATAATGTAGCATATAGATATATTTCAACATCTAAAGCAATATAATATCACCCATCATACTTGGTTAACGAAATGACGTCATAATTAGTTGAATGGAAACAAAGTCGACTCGAATACAATCAATATCCGTCCACCGCTTGACAATAATCTGCCTGAGTAAAAGTCTACTTGTCTCTGAATCTGTTTTGTAGTTAAACGAAGCTTAAAATGTGTTTATTTCTAACCTCAGGGATGCGGCCGTCAACAGCTCTTAAATGCGTTTTGTAAACCAACTGGTCAACGGTATTTAGGCATATTTTTATTTCTTAAGCAGTTGGTCTTTTGCGGTTGGCATAGGTCCTAACAACATATAATTAAAAAATAAAACTACATGAATTTTACAAAATCTAAGTCTGTCTCGTAATCAAATTGACTGGCATATTAGCTTATTTTCAAAAAATATGTGGGTTAGGCAACTTGCTCCAATGCCTAATTTTTTTCTGGTGGCTAACATCCTCAGTTAGTTCCATACGATGGTTCAAAAATTGCCAAAAATTGTAATCGTCGAAATTTACAAACATTATCGCCTTAACTGTCTGTGCCCGGGATTGATTTTGTGATATAAAATTAAAATAATATATACTCGTATTCTCTGATTAAAAAGTTGACGTAACCCCCCATCTAAATGAGAATTCGTAACATTTTGCCGGACCCCTCTACCCCCATTTGGTGCTCACGTAATTAATGGACGCCCCCTAAAATATGGAAGAGTATTAAATAAATTTTATTTAATTATTCGTAAAACATTTATTATATTTTAAACATTTGTGATTATACTTTTTATGCGATTATACGATTTTGTTGTTTTGGCGCTTCGGCAGAAATATATTTATTATTGTAAAGACAGTTTATAGTCATTTCGTCAAAGACGCATATTTTGATTATTTGAAGAAAATAAACATTACTCCACTGTGTCACATACCAATTAACAAAGTGAGTGGAAAGCGGCAAACTTTAAAGTGTATGAAAAAAGGAATCTACTACCTATTATATCCATATTATGTAATAATTATATCCATATTACGTAGATATTTTAACGTAATAATTGATTATACCAAACTGTTAAAAAATATATAACAGAAAATGAACTTTCAATGAATGGATTTTAAACAGTTTTAATTTCGTTTTCACAGGTAAGTGTCGACAATATTTCGCCCTCCTGACGCTCACTCTCCTAACTTTGAGTCATTGTTCAAAGAAAGGAAAGCATCCTGGTCATCGAAAAGGTGGGTAAGTGTTGCGATACATTCTTGAGCAATTTTTAAAATTTCCTTAGGGAATATCAGAGTCTAATCCGCGGAGTGCACCTATATCTCGGTTTCGGAAGTTTTTTTTTCATTATTCGTTCATCCCCTCGCAAGACACGCGAGACGGCATAGCGTCCCGCGTCCCGTATGAGAGACGGGGACGATCATGAAGTATCATTCTAAAATTAATTCGACGTTTTAAAGGATGAATATATTATTTCCACATACGAGTAGCTTTTCCATTGTTTTTTTTTTGTTTTTTGAAATCGCTGTTACGGTGACTAACAAGTTGGCTAGGCAATTTGCTCGTTAACAACGACCCAATATTATTTTTGGTTTAATACTGGTCCAATAAAAGAAACAATTACCGAAAATGACATAGATCTTTATAGTGTGAGAAAACATATACGTAAGCAGAAGTCTTATCATAGTTTTTTTTATCCCAGTATTACCACTCTAAAGATTAAATGAATTCAAAGACAATTTACCAGATTTCTTAAAACTCAACAACTATAACAAACGTCTCAATCACTATGACATGACATCACTGGAAGTTTCGGAAATCGATATTCCTGCATGACATAATTCATGCAAAACTTGACAGTCTGTATCTTGTTAGAAACACACCAGTGCCAGTTCCTGGGAAAACCACTCCCCATCTATTGCATGTACCTATGTAAATAACTATATAATTTACATGACCGATATCTTTAGCCTCGGTAGAAGGAAATTTCTTCAGGAAATGGCAAACCATTTGAAAAATTAACACTTTATATGAAAACCTGATTACACTTTAAAACTTATATACTTAAAAAAATGCCGATTCTCAATGCTGGCAAATTTGAACGCAAATATCTAGCGTTCGTTTTATAATACCAAATTCAAATATATGTCAAATTACAGCTAGTGAAGTTCTGTTTCGAAATTAGTTATTTATTTGTGTTCTCGTCATTTAATTTTGCCCTGACATCGTTCTGTTCACTACTATGGAAAAGTTAAAATATCACGTTATTTTCACATATGAGTTCCGTCGTGGCACCAGCGCTGCAGATACAGCTCGAAGAATCAATGTTGTGTTTGGGCCAGCCGCCACTAATGAACCCACGGTGCGTTTTTGGTTCCAAAATTTCCATTCTGGAAATTTTGATTTAAAGAATGAGCCCCGTGGACGGCCGGGAACGCAAGTCCATAATAAACAATTGATAAAGACAGTGGAAGCGGAACCATCACAACCCACGTGAGAAATAGCAACAGACTTCGGTGTAAGTGACAAAACAATCCTAATTCATTTGCGCGAAATTGGTAAAGTGGGTACCGCATGAATCGAGTGAAGCCCATCAGCAAACTCGCTCGACCACACACTGCACAACAGACAGTTGCCAAATTAGACTGGTGCTGCGACTGGAAACTCTCCGTCGCCCACCTTACTCTCTAGACCTTGCTCCAACTGATTTTCAATTTTGTCGGAATTTAAGCAACTTTTTGTTAGAAAAAAAATCAATTCATATGAGGCAGTCTTAACCGACTTCAAAGAATTCATTGATTCTCGCTCCCAGAATTTTTTTAGCATAGGAATTAATGAACTTCCCATAAAATGGCAGAAATACATTGATAACATTCGTACATACTTCAATTGATTAAATTTATTATTTCTAAAAAAATACCTTTTTCTTTTTCGATATAAAACGACAATTTCATAGGTATAATATAATATAAAACTTACCTAATTTTATTTTCTCATTGTCGTAATCTGTATAGAGAGCAATGTTCCGTAACATATATTCTTAAATAATACCTACTGAATTTATAATGTAAATGTTTATAGCCTCACGCAAAATAAAGGTATTATATTGTGAACTACAGTTATACCACTGGGTAAGAAACGTAAAAATATTTTATTTTATGAAAAATAGTATATATTTCGGGATGGGCAAATTAACCGGTTGACACGATAACCGGTTAAATTTCTTCAGATTAACCGTTATCGCGGTACCGAAGACCGCAGCTGGATTTTTTGATACGGCATAAACAACAACTTCGTCGATCTATAGACAACAACATAATAGATAAATTATTTTTACTCAGTGAGATTTGGAAAAGATTTGTTGGATTTTTCAATATAAGCTTTCTTTTTAAGTGCACTATCTTTTAAAAACGCAAATTTAAGCCAATTTGACTGGAATTTGAATTTCTGTTACTCACTGATCACCCCCAATTCTCCATCCCGCTCTTGTCGTATTGCCGTATCCGTCGCTCAGTGCCACTCCGTGAGCCCAAGACCATAAATCTGTCGCTAAATGTGACGGAAAAGAGGGCGACAGATGGAGAGGAAGGGGAGGAACGCCGTTGTAGTGGATTACTCTTTGATTACGCGCCTAATCCTCGACGGCTCATGAATGCATTACCTACCGATACAGAATGTACAACGTTGAATAAGACCAAGCTACGGGCGAACCCGCCACTGGAGGCGTTTTAAGGAACTTTATCGTTAAATCGCACCGAGATGAGCGCAAGCAATTTGGACAATACATATCCGCATATCCAACTACGCCACTGAGAGTACAATTCCTCATGGCGAGGTTCTGGAATGGTTTAAACCTAGTGGGGCCCCTCGCGTCCTCTCTTCCAGATCTGGTTAGATATTTCCAGTGCCGGAGTGGCACTGGAAATGCCCAAGATCATAAATCTGTCGCTAAATGTGAGATTATAAGACCATAAATCTCCCGTCTGGAATAACCTTGTACATACAAGAACAAGACATTTATAGTTACGAAAATTCTGACGACACGGTTGCAGATAAAGACTACATACCCGATTAAGGTTTGGGTGTTAACTCAGGACTTAGCACAGAACTTGTTAATGCCATAGCAGAAGACTTAAATGATCAGTTTACAAAATCACGAACTATTCGAAAGCTTAAACAAAATCTGCATCTATACTGCATCGCCATGTTTATCAAATGAGGTATATTTTATAAAAAATATATAGAAAACGAAGATTAGTTTCTGGATTAGCTAACTGAAGTTATCATGTCTAACTGAAATTACTACACCCACACATGAGTATGAGCCCATACTAAGAAGCTAAACCGCTTGTTTACATCTGCGGCCATTTTGAATAGTAATTTATATTAATAAAGACCACATGTGAATATTGATTCTTAGGAAAAATGGTTACGAAAAATATCACGAGACACCAATACAGATGAAACTTAGAAACCGAGCAGATCAAGGGCGTGACAGATCGAATAAGTAAGATGCTAAACAAATTTAATATAAAAGCGATCTTCAAATCGACCCAAAATATAGCTCGATATTTGAGGCCTGTAAAGGAAGTAATATCACTGCAAACTCCGGATGTGTATAAAATCGAATGCAGCTGTGGATTAGCCTACGTTGGACAAAAGAAACGGCCCATAACCACTTGACTGATGGAACACACCAAAGCTGTTAGAAATGTAGAACTTTTTTCCTAAAATGTTTTCAATGCCCATCGGCGAGCGCAAGGACGTAATACAAGATTGAGTGAGTGTTGTGTGCACAGCAGATTTTCAAAATTCGCGCGCGCTGAACCCGTCATCCCACCACCGTTACAATCTGCGTAGCAAAAAGAGCAATTTGCCGCTTACCCGCAGAAGAACGGATGACGATTGACTGCACTTCAGTGTACCCTGGACAACTGCGGTTGCTACATCGCCGAAACGTCGGATATAATGATTATTCTGATTCTACATGACGAAGATATTATGTTGTTGTTATTAAAGAAACCTTTTGTTTTACGCCAAAGTAAACAAATAAGACGACAGATCGGCATTAATGAAAACCACGAAGGACAACCGTAATCTGGAAGACCAGCTGAGTCAGCTGTGAATAATAACAAACAGCTCAGCACGCTTCTCTGTATAATATGTTAGCAAAAGTACTCACATCATTCAGCCTTCATCAAAAAACAATAAGGTAAATAGAAATGTAATTACATTAACTGCACAAGGCATTCATTGGATTGAACCCACGGCTCGTAACCCGAAATGAGAAAGGGAGTTAGTTAACAAACAGCACGAAATAGCAATCAAAAGTCGCTCGTTTACTAGACAAGGGGACGGGAACATTGCCCGCGAAGGGGTTGAAACTTGGAAGGTTTTAATTAATGACTGAAAACATTTTAATCAATATATAAAACACGGCTTGCCTCATCACAACTGGGGAGATGTTCTCCACTCCTGGAGCAGCTCTAAGCGCACTTCTGAACTTACTGCCCCCGTATATCCACATTCAGCAACTTTGGATCTATGACCATTACTCAGGCGAACCCGTCACCGATGCGTTTCAACGAACTTTATCACAATATCGCCCCGAGATAAGCGTAAGGAATTTGGACAATATATATCCAAAATCCAACCTTCCCTCAGCCCGCGAGAGTCTGACTCCTTGCCACGAGGCACTGGGAATTTTCAAACTCGGTTGTCCGTCCTCGTGCCCTCACTACCAAATTTAGACTCCATCCACCCGTTAGGTTTCGTGCTCGCAGTTGCTTGTCCAAACTCTACCAGATGTGATAACGCGGTATTTCGTTACTCGGAACTATCGCGGACCCGGGGCGTCCTTTACTCGGAGAGCCACCGAGATCGGGTAACCAACAGTTAATTTCTAAGGATTGGTGACACCAGGTCAATATCTACCCCTGCACCTTAAAAATCATACTAGACTCCCCCATCAGTTGAGCAAGGGCGGTAAACCGACCAATACATCAACTGTCCAGGGTCGCCCTTGGTGTTACCCCAGATCCGATCGCAAAGCGGGTTTCACCGGATTAGCTCCTCTTCGGGGAGGCTGCCAAATGGAAGCTGAGTCGTGAGTCGGGCCGACCGGTGAGATAGTCGGCAGATAGTTATTTGGCCCGAGTTGCACAGACGCATTTAGCCCCATCCACATGTGGTGAGCCCAATCCGCATTCAATAGGTTGTAAGAGCCAGCATGTTTAGACCATCTGCCCGAGAGAATGTAAATTGGATTTTACAAGCCCTAGATTTGCCCTAAACTTAGTCCATGAAACTCCAAACCCCAACATGTTTCCACTGTTCAATTTTGATTTTTTTACGGTGGAACTGCCATCCATAGATGACTGGCTAAATGACCAACTGCACTGGGACGCCGGTAGCCTTAAATAATTTACCTATGGGTCCAAATCAGGACTTGACGTAGGCCGTGGAATATATGGAGAGTGACCAAACTTCGAAATACTTTTTTCCTACCGGAAGTATACACCATTACTGAATGTGCGGATATCAACCTCTGAAAGAACTACTCCAACCATCGAATTTACACAAACTTGGATAGCCAGGCAGCCATAAGCTCAAAGCTGTTGAAAAATTGCGTGGCACTTTTGTATTCCCTGGGCGAAAAGAACAGGGTAGATCTGAGATGGGTTCCCGGTCACGCAGGGATCGAAGGCAGCGAAAATCCCGACTAACTTGCTAAAGCGGGAACAAAGGGAACGTTATACGGTCCTGAACCATGCCATGGCGTACGAAAAAGCCTTGCAAACCTAATATTTAGAACAATCCTTTATCCACTGGAACAACACGCCACGCCAGGCTTAAATAATTCTTGGACGCTAATCAAAACTTACGATCATAAGACTATCCACGAGGCTTTAGCTCTAAATAGGAACAATTTTCGCATGCTGTTGAGGGCGCTCACATGGCATTGTGTCCTGAAAAGACACATGTTCAACCTCAAGCTCCGGGGCACTAGAGTGTGCAGATTCTGCCAAACATCAGACGAAACTCTCCTCCACCTCGTGTGCGAATGTAGAAAACTGATGCATGCGTAAAAGAAACACCCGCCTGAGGGGCTACTGATTCCAAGCTGAAGAGGTAAAACAATTCAACGCCAAAATCTTTCTTCTGTTCTTAAACGGCGCGAAGCTTAACACGGAACTATAGTAGGTGGCGATCACAATCAATCAGAAATGGCACAGTGATACAAGGCTCAGTAAACCTTACAACAGTCCCACATAACAACATTAATATTTTTAATAAAAAAACATATATAAATCAATTATTTATCAACTTTTTAGAATAGTTTTTTTTAATATAATTCGAATTTATGGATATTTAACAAATATACTCATTACAATAACATATTCGCAGTTGCTTATTCTTTAAGACTGTTTTATATACATTTTATATATTGGTCACGCTGAAAGTTTCCGGAACTGACCACTTACGTAAACATTTAATAACAAAACAACAATTGAAAATATAACTCTTTTACTGTAGAACAAAATTTGTTTCATCTAACTGCCCTTTGTTTTTTAATTGTGGCGTAATTGACTGGCTGCAATCCCACACAATTCGAATGAGGCTAAAAAAACGGGACTGTTTATTTACTTAACTATAAAATTACGTCTTTCAAGGTGTCTTTCAGGGTTGACAAATTAATGAATATGAAAGTGATTTCAGTCGATTTTCTTTGAAACAATATTATTACTAAATAAAAAAAATTAATAGGTACATTGGTGGAGTTGCTCATCAATATTATTAAAGCATTCCCAGAAATATTCTCTGAGAAGTGGCTTCGTAGCCCTAGTCACACTTTAATAGACGAAGAAGCGACAAATAACACTTGTGTCCGTCTCTCTCTACGTTGTTATATTTCTACATCATGACAGTTTTTTCTCCTATTTCTCTTGTTGCGTGTCAAAGTCTTAAGTATTAAAATACTATGAATACGTCACAGTATTTGAAAACGCTAATAAGATCATGTTTATATGCGATACGTACTTCCTAACAATCAATAGAAATGAAAAATAATCGAAAATCAATTATTGTCTTTCTGGTGAACAAGTAGGTTTCTAAATACTTTTGACAAAGTATTTCTTTTATTTGTAATATATTTCTTTGTTCGATGGTACAGTATGTGAATGCAGTTCGGGAATTAATATTCCAGTTAGGTCAAACGTCTTTTCTCAAAGAGAAATCTCAAATCGTAAATATCTCCCAAAAATAAAACTTTTTATTTTTATTTTCGACTATGCAAAGACTGCATCAAACTCAGGATTGAATTCTTTGCAACATCCTTAAATTATTGAATGTTAACTTTGAAATTGGGTTTTAATTTATTAAAAGGCAATAACGACACTAGCGACTTATTATAGTTATTCTGTTTGTAAATGTCTAATTCTTATTGCACTCCTAACGTTTAGTGCAATGACAAAAGCGATCGCCCTTATGAACCATTTGGCGATATACGTCTATATACCTATGTAGAGTATTTCATTTGCGCAATTTTGTCACGCTCTGACATCCACAAAATGTATGAATCCGTATGAGGATATTAGGTTGCAATATCGTTGTACAAACATTTTGTGTAGCAATCAATTTAATTTAAATATCAGGATATAGCGATCTGCTATGTACTGTATGTAATATAATGGTATGTATCTATGATTAACAAACAAACAAATAAACGCATTTCCTACCTAAATATATGAACTATGCCTTTATTGTTATTTTTCTTCATTAATCTTTATACTTTTGCCGGTTTCACTATACTTAGCTATACATGTCGGGGTTTTCTGAAGGAGGGTGTGTAAGCACTTGTAGTGTGCGCTGTCATTTGTTTTCATTAAGTCCCCTCCTACCCTCCAAATTGCAGCCCCGGCGCCGAGGGGCGCCTTAAGAAATTAATTTTTTATGACTACATCGGCGACTGATCGACTTTTGATGGCTCTTTCCTATTTCGGATATGGCTTGTTTGTGGAGGCGCTACAAAGTATATTTTGTGTCTTATATTCGTACATGAGTTTTGTTATCCGACCGCAACGACAAAAATAAAGCAACGCAAATTTAATCAAGATAATATTTAGAGGAGAAGGTGGTATTGTGGCCCCCTACTTTGTTTTTGAGCCCTCTTGCAAAAAATACTAGACATAAATCAAATAAGTACGTTACAGTATTTCTTACTCATTGGCTATGCATGCCTTACTATGTAATAAATAAAATAACCACAGAATAATTAGAAAGATATTTTTTTCTTAAAATAACAAATTTGGCAACGTGAGATCAAGTGAGGCCTATATGGCCATATTCAATATATGGGACCCTATTTAAACCGGCAAAAATCATTTATAATATTCGCCTTCAGGGCCTGCACAAGCCATATGAGTCCATAAATTACAACTCTGGCACTGGATCCACTCCTCTCCATGTTGGTCGCTAGAGTAACTAGTTCCCAAAATATGCAGCTCGTATCTAAACTTTCAGGCTTCCTGTCTCAATTGACATTGCATAATATTCAGACTCAGTTTCAACGGCTGCGTCATTTTCAGAGCTACTGCTGGATGTACTGACCCTCTGGCGTCAATTAGCACTGTTGCTGCTACCCACTCCACTTTGCTAAGTTCAAGTCCGTATCCACGGCCTCGTCCGCGTCCACTTCTACAGCTTCGTACGCCTCCACCTCTACGGCCTCGTCCTCGTCCACGAGTCTCAGCCAAGCGCAAAGATTCGGATAATTGTTTTTTGTAAGGTGATGATGTGATCATTTTTCCTGTTGTAGCATTCCTTCCACAATTAGAAGTCCTAGTCTTAGACCCAGAGATGGGCTAGAAATGAGAGAAATGTCTAGAATAGAGAGAAATGTCTTCTGGTAGAATCAAACCAGTCGGGGTCTCTTGTACCGCTGTACTCATTCCTGGGACATCGTGATCAGCAACAACACTTGTATGTTGATTGTCTGGACTGCGACATGACAGGATCATAATGGTTCTGTGTAGTCTGGGCTATGATGGCCGTTGTGTTTTTGGTCGGCTCAGATCGCGGAGCAACTCCTCTGGCCACCCGATCTCGGATGGCAAGCCGAGCAAAGGACACCACGAATCCGCGATATTTCCGCTGCCTAAAGTAGAGGATCGCGCAAGCGACTTCGAACCTGGTACCAGACGGGTGATGATGGGAGAAATCTGATCGCATCTGGGGGTAAGGGCGTTGAGAGCCACGCTGGGCTTGAAAATTCCCGGTGCCTCCCGGTAGAGTCCGACTCTTACGGGCTGAGGTGGAGCTTGGTAAGTAGCCTTGTCTACGTCCCCATATCTCTTTGTTTTCGTCTCGGGGTGATATAGCGATAAAGTTCACTGAAACGCCCCGGGGTAAACGCGTTCGCCTGGAACAGTTGACATATAATCAATCTGATCATTGTTCGATGCTTCCGCTATAAAACCTACGTGTGTAAAAACTTACGGATTGAATGGGTAGAACGAAAACCATTCACTGCAATTTCCCCCGCGGTGCACTTGAGATATGCACGGCCATAAAGCTCAGCAATATCGTGAGGCTTGAGCATTCTTTCAGAATGCAAAAGAAACTTGCGAATCTCCTCGTTGTAATGACACTTAAGTGCACTCATGAATACCTTATCTAAAGGCTGGAGCTTAAGCATCGTATGAAGTGGGAGACTGATAATGGTGACATAGTTTTCGCTGGCCAGCTCTATCCTTTCTAAATTACGCGTATGACTGTAATATCCGTTAAAGACGAGTAACACCGAAGATGCCTCAGTTAAGTTCGTTTTTTCAATAAATTGCCTAATCCATTCGGTAAAAATATTAGATTGAATCCAACGATGAATAAACTCTACCTATCGCTACAGGTAAGATCCGTAGATCAAAAGATCCGTAAAGTTTTTTCTATAGAAAATCATCAGAGGTGGTACAAAGATACCCGATGCAATCATGCAACAAACCAGAGTACATTGTGAATCTCGTTCTGCAGCCTTTAAAACTCCTATCTGCTTCTTCTCTTTTTCCCCACCACCTGTAGTAATTTTGACTGCACAAATGTGAGCCCCACCTCATTTACATTAAAAATCCTGTCAGGAGGATAATTCTTTTTTCCCATTTCACCTTCAGAAAATCAAAAAATAAAATGGACTGCTTCACGGTTAAAGCCTTGAGTACGAGCATACGATGTCGCCATTGACCTGCGCAGGGACAAATTTTCTTTATGTCGCTTTAAAAAGTGATCCAACCAAGCATATCCTGCAACTTCATTTCTAAATTTATTTTCGATGTTGTTTTTGGAAGCTAACTAATAGGCCATTTTTCTAACATCCATTCTAGTAAGTCCATAGTATCTAGCTTTCATAAACAAAATATAGTCTACTAACTTTTTTCCAGGATATTACGGGTTTTCTACCAAGGGGCTTATGCACAAGTAGGTCTAAAGATTCTTGAGAGTTCTTCACTAAACGTTTCAGCGTGGACCTTGGTACAGAAAACATTTTTAC